>ML685833.1:1124175-1187380 GCA_007922175.1 Pelusios castaneus
ACTGTAAACCATGGACCCACAGCCCCATCCAAAGCTATCACAGAAGGAACCAAAAGCATTGCAATACGGGAAATATTGGGGGTTGGGAAGGGATAGAGCAGAGATGGAGTAAGAAATAAAGGACAACAGAATTGCAGGGCAGTTGCATGGAATAAAATCCTGGGGAGCAAAGGTCATCCAGTAAAGACCTGACGCCCCAGAAGCTGAACTCTAAAATGTCCTATTATGGAGACAGCTCCAGGGCCACTTAATGCTAACAAGCCAGAGGGCTTGGAGGAAAGAAATATATGAGGCTATGTACACAGAAAGGCTATGTACAGGCTTTTCTCTGTAAATCATGGGGATTGTGCATGTATACTCTTTATGGGAACAGGGGTGGAGATGAAGGCAAAGATTCTCTATCAAGAGAAGAGAACCCTGATGTGGTTATAAAATACCCAAATGATCCTAACCCAAATCTGGTCAAAGCCGCCTGCCATGTACATACACCAAATGCAGATGTTAATGGATGAGCAGGAAAAGGAGTTTCAATGAGAATCATAGGCACACATGTGAATTGTGCAGGAATCAGGACATTTATTCTCTTGCAAGAATGCAAATATCTCTTTAAGTAAGGCGACACCAGACAGCTCTCTCTAAAACGTGTGTGCGTCTATATATACAGATGCCTATATTTTGGGGCTTTTAGAAGAGTCCTAATATACACATTCATGCTTGAAGACAACAGAATCCTGTTGTCTTTCTACAATAGACTAACACGGCTACCCCTTTGGAATTTGACATTCATGCTTGTGATCAATGGTCATGCAAAAGGATAGATCTATGCACCTTGAAAGGAAGCAAAAATATTCCCGGGCAGGAAGAGGGGAATGGGATATAGATCTATATATCCCCAAATATGAATCGCCCACTTACTTTAAACACTTCAGCCAAGATCATCTCTTCACAGGCGAGTTAATCCTAAATCCGAGACAGACCAAGGGCTGGAGCTGCAAAATCCCTGGCACGAAACCCCATGGATCTCAGCAGGGAAGGAACCTGCTGTGCTGTGCTGTGCTGTGCTGTCAGCGGCAGTAGCTTCCCCTTGCTTCGCCTTCAATGTTGCAACAACGGCTGCCTGGGGAAATGGCTATTTTATGAATGGGAGGAAAGGGACCTCCTCTGCGCATGCCTTTCCTCCCAACTCTATGAATGGGTGGGCGCTGAAGCCCCAAGGCGCATGCTCTGCTCTCTTTTATGAATGGGGGGCTGGAAGGGAACTTGTTGCAAAGGCTAGATGCAGGTTGGTGGGTTTTTTTAAATTTTGCTTTTTATGAATGGAGGACAGGCAGCAGCTGCTCATGCCCCACACCCCTGAGTCTTGGCTTGAAGGTAAAGTGAACTGCAATAAATGCGGGGTGCATGTGGCAGGAGGAGAGAAAAGGAGATGGGTTTATGATGGGGGAGCTTGGCAGAGAGGATGCTGCTTTCTGTGTTTGATGCCCACACCGGAGCCTTCTGGTGTTTCCCTGCACAAGGGTGTCATTGCCCCCCCCTCAAAATTTGGGGCCCAGCCCCCATCCCCAGAGTTCATCCTGAAACCATGCCCATCACCACTCTCCCACTGTCTCTCTGCTGTGCTGGCCCAGGCCAGATCCAGCTCTCCACCACTGGCCCTGGGCCCGAACTGACTTACACCCACTGGCCCCGGGCCGGAGCAAGCTGCCGCTGCTGGTCCTGTGTTCTGGGCTGGCTCTTCCTGCCGTCACCGGCCCAGGTCCCAAGCTGGGGCTGGAGCCAGCTCCCAAGCTGGGGCTGGAGCCAGCTCCCACTGCTGCTGCTGGCCCTGGGCCCCAAATCAGGGCCTGCTCCTGTTGTTGGTCCCAGGTCCCGAGCTAAGGCCCAGGGTCAGGGCCAGCTCCCACTGCCACAACCTGCCCTGGGTCCCAGATCCCGAGCTGGGGCTCAGGCTGGTTCCTGCTACCGAGCTGGGACCAGGACGTGAGACCAGCTCTCACTGCCACCACTGGCCCCGGATCCCAAGCTGGGGCCAGGGCTGGCTCCCACTGTTGCTGCCAGCCCTGGGTCTCGAGCAGGGGCTGGGGCCCTGGCTGGCTCCTGCTGCCACCACCATCCCCAGGCCTTGGGTCCCAAGCCAGAGCTGGGCCCAGTTTCCTCTGCCATCGCTGACTCTGGGTTGCAAGCCGGGGCTGGCTCCCGCTGTCAGCCCTGAATCCCAAGCTGGGGCTAGGGACAGGGCCAGGGTTGGGGCTGGCTCCCACTGCCGCCCCTGGCTCTAGGTCAGCACTTCATTTGTCCATGTCTTTGCCTAAAAAGACAAACAACTTTAGGCACCAGAGCAGAACTTAGAAATCTGTATATATACACAACATGTTTGATGAGTTTTCTTCTTTATTTAGAGTAAGAATGGGGAAACTGTAGCTATTATGAATTATACATTGCTGTTGTGCTACAAAAGGGTCGTTATTGATGTGTGATGACCATTAGAAAAAAATGAGAGAGGGAGACATAGCATTTCCCCACCGTGGTCTGGGAAAGATAAAACATAAAACAATTTTTGTTTTGCTCTTTTAGGAGATGAACAAAACATTCCCCCCTCCCTCCATTATACCCCACAGGGGATTTAAAAAAACATGGCAGTATTTAGAAATATTTCCTTAATTGTGCAATACCAATAGAGTCTTTTCTATCAACAGAACAAAATAGCCTGTGGAATATGGCACATTTATCAATAACATATCCATTGTAGGGTTCCAATAACTGAGAACAACCACTCCTTCCTCTGTCATTCATTTTTAAATTAAGAGGGAACTAGTTAAGAAGATAATTGTGATTCAGTACACAAATCATAGCTTTATTCTTTAACCCCCAAAATCAGAGATGGCTGACTTAATATCAAACATGCAGGATTTAAATTCATTTATTTATTTTTAAGATGAACTGAGATTTCTAAAAACTGTTAGCATATCATGCCATTAAGATATTTGGAACAAGTGGAAAAGATTTAAACAAGAAGTTTTATAGAATGTAAGATAGATATTTTCTATTCTGGATAATTCCATAGTGTTTTCTCCTCTACCATTCCTAAGGGGGAAAAAAAAAAGTTTGGCGATATGATATTTTTAAATTGAGGAATCAGACTCTTTTGGAAAGATGATATTGCAAAAATGTCATCCCATTTAATAAATTACTTCTGATCACTTGAGGATCAAAAAGAATGAAGCACATTTCTCTTGTGACTAATGCTGATTCCTGTTTGCACTCCTATTTCCAAGGTCTGCATTCCCAATCCTGCTTTCTTCTTGGACCTCGGTGCCTTGCAGATGTCCCTCTCTGTTTTTTCCATTTCCTTTCTGATAATGAATTTTCAGACTATATCCTTTCTAGTCTTGTCTTTCCACTATGACGCCAGGACTGGTACCAGAAAATAAACCCTGAGCTTGTCTCTGCTACGCAGTTGGTTGGAGAAAGGCACTCCAAGCTCATTTTCTTTTATATATATATATATATATATATATATACACACACACACACATAGATCTTTGTTAATTATCTACACTGTAAATCATGGACCCACAGCCCCATCCAAAGCTATCACAGAAGGAACCAAATGCATTGCAATACAGGAAATGTTGAGTGCGGGGAGGGATAGAGCAGAGATGGAGTAAGAAATAAAGGACAACAGAATTGCAGGGCAGTTGCATGGAATAAAATGCTGGGGAGCAAAGGTCATCCAGTAAAGACCTGACGCCCCAGAAGCTGAACTCTAAAATGCCCTATTATGGAGACAGCGCCAGAGCCACTTAATGCTAACAAGCCAGAGGGCTTGGAGGAAAGAAATACACGAGGCTATGTATACAGAAAGGCTATATACAGGCTTTTCTCTGTAAATCCAGGGGATCGTGCATGTATACTCTTTATGGGAACGGCAGTGGAGGTGAAGGCAAAAATTCTCTATCAAGAGAAGAGAAGCCTGATGTGGTTAATAAAATACCCAAATGATCCTAACCCAAAACCGGTCAAAGCCGCCTGCCATGTACATACACCAAATGCAGATGTTAATAGATGAGCAGGAAAAGGAGTTTCAATGAGAATCACAGGCGCACATGTGAATTGTGCAGGAACCAGGATATTTATTCTCTTGCAAGAATGCAAATATCTCTTTAGGTAAGGCGACACCAGACAGCTCTCTCTAAAACGTGTGTGCGTCTATATATACAAATGCCTATATCTTTGTGGCTTTTAGTTCTAATATACACCTTCATGCTTGTGATCAATGGTCATGCAAAAGGAAAGATCTATGCACCTTGAAAGGAAGCAAAAATATTCCCGGGCTTGAAGAGGGGAATGGGATATAGATCTACATATCCCCAAATATGAATCGCCCACTTACTTTAAACACTTCAGCCAAGATCATCTCTTCACAGGCGAGTTAATCCTAAATCCGAGACAGACCAAGGGCTGGAGCTGCAAAATCCCTGGCACGAAACCCCATGGATCTCAGCAGGGAAGGGACCTGCTGTGCTGTGCTGTGCTGTGCTGTGCTGTGCTGTCAGCGGCAGTAGCTTCCCCTTGCTTCGCCTTCAATGTTGCAACAACGGCTGCCTGGGGAAATGGCTATTTTATGAATGGGAGGAAAGGGACCTCCTCTGCGCATGCCTTTCCTCCCAACTCTATGAATGGGTGGGCGCTGAAGCCCCAAGGCGCATGCTCTGCTCTCTTTTATGAATGGGGGGCCGGAAGGGAGCTTGGTGCGCGTTGCAAAGGCTAGGCGGGTTGCTTTTTTTATGAATGGAGGGCAGGCAGGCAGCAGCTGCTCATGCCCCACACCCCTCAGTCTTGGCCCGAAGGTAAAGCGAACAGCAGTAAACGCGGGGTGCATGTGGCAGGAGGAGACAAAAGGAGATGGGTTGGGGGCGGGGAGCTTGGCAGAGAGGATGCTGCTGGTGGGTCCGTGCACAGGGGTGTCGCAGGCCCCGTAAATTCGGACTCAGCTCCACTCTGACCAAGCCCATCCCAATTCCCTGCTCCCCAGCTCGCTTCTGTGTCGTCGCCACCCCCGCTGCGCCGGCCCTGGTCCCGAGCTGAGGCTGCCCTGCTGATGCAGGTTCTCTGGGCCTGGCTGGGACACTCGGCCCGTACTCCAGGAATACAGCGTTCAAGGCATGTGCTGGAGCCTGGCAGAGGCTCTGATCCTTGTTTTCGCTGCATTTCTGGCCTTTGCCCCTTATTGCTGCCGCTCTGGTGTAATGCGAAGGTCCCCCTTTCTTTGCCCCACAATTCCCCGTGCTGTAGTGACAGCCTGAAATTTCCTCTCCTGGACCCCTACCACCTTCCTTCCGGCCAGCCGGGCTCTCTCTGGTCTGTGTTTGCCATTTCCAATGCCACTAAGCTAGTTTGCTGACCTGCAGAGGACAATTTCTGTCACTTTCTGCAAAGCAAAACAGGCCAGGAGTGGGGAAGTATTGAGCCACTATGAGTCAGTTATTTCTGCCTTGAGCATTTTCTCTCCTCCCCACTCCCATTCCAAAGAAAAGAGTGAGTCAAATTAGGAGAACAGGAATATAATGGTGTACCAGAATCAGTTGTATTATGTCTTTTCTTTCAAATATGCAGTTTGATCTTTTAATCATTTGGATATCCCTACTAGGACTGATTATTTGAAATAAGTGGGAATCTTTATATTATTCTTCTATTTATTATGGGTTTAACTCCATTGGTGTGCATGACACTTCACAGCCTCAGGAAAGGGGGAGCTCCTTGCTCCAAGGAGCTCCCTGTCTTAGACTGAGGAACAATGAGAAATTGCATCATGCTATGGAGAGGGAGCAGAAGGAGAAACAGGGCACAGGGAAAAACAGTTCTCAGGAAAGCCTTTATTTACGAGGAAATCCAATCATTTCTTTTGGCTTGCAGGCCTGATGTATTTGTTTATACAGTATATATATAAATTAGTGGGAGAAAGAGGGCAAATAGCAAGGAGCTGATGTTCGTGACCAGAATCTAGCATTTTGTGCATGTGTGCAAGAATGAAATATAATGAGAAATAAATCATTGCAAAAAAATTTCATTGCTTTGTATTACATTCATTTACCAATAATCTGACTCTCAGTTCAGTCCTATTAGTCTAGCATTTCTATGCTGCACTGCCATACCAATAATACAGCTGATGTTTACTGGTAGTCTCTACATGCAAATGATGTAAACTCTGGGGGGTGGGGAGGGGGGAATAGATCAGCTATGCAACCTATTTAACTTCAGTGTAATTCCCCAGAGGTCATTCAACACTGATTTAGTCTGGGCCCTCCGCCCATTTTAATGAACCCAGCCAGAGGAGAGGGATGCTCTTGCGGCTAAAGCTAGGAATGTGCACAAGATTTGGGTTCTATTCTCTGCTCAGCTGTCGGCTTCCTGCCTAGATTTGTGCAAGTCATGGAGGGCCTCACCCAATCACGCAAAGCCCACTGAAGAAAATGGGAGAAAGGCCGTCAGGCTCAGCTTTTCAAGTACTCTGCACCCAACAGCTTCTATTGTTTTGCTTCTGGATGCTGAGCTCCTCTGAAAATCTTGTCCTAAATGTGGATGCTGAGCATTCTGAAAATCTCCTCCAGG
Organism: Pelusios castaneus; assembly: GCA_007922175.1. Taxonomy (NCBI): domain Eukaryota; kingdom Metazoa; phylum Chordata; order Testudines; family Pelomedusidae; genus Pelusios; species Pelusios castaneus. Next base: position 1,130,788 of record ML685833.1, read on the forward strand.
GCTTCCAAATCCATCAGAGAAATTTCCCTACCTTGCAGAGGAGCTATCAGTATAAAATTAATTACTGTTTGCAGCCTTCTTCAGTACCCTCTCACAGGCAGTACTATGAAAGTAGAAATTGTTATAAATAGTAACATTTTGTTTAATGCATTGTAGTTGTTGAAGTGCATGAAGTTTTTAAAGTGCTGAGTAGATCTCTTTTTTTACATTTCCCACTACAGTCAGTGGACCATATCAGTAAGACCTTGAAAATGTAGTATTTATCATTTACCTATTGATAATGATGAATTTATTGTTGTACATGAGGTTCAATATGCCACACAAATAAAATTCTTCATCTCAAAGAGGGTAAACTCTGTAGACTGCAACTGGTATTCAGTCATGTCTCTGTATTTTTCTGAGGATGGGGACTCTATCCGGTTATGCATGAACGGTGTTATTGGACCACTGGCAAATAAAAAGCAGGGGAGGAGAAAGTGAGAAACAGGAAACAAGTCATTTATGTTTTCCTGAATATGATTAATAATAATACATTTGAAAATTGGGGGCACATAAGACAAAACTGAGCAGAGGTATCATGTTACCTTTTAATGTATATATTGAAAGATCTATGGTCTCTGTGATACCATTAGTTGTTACCAGTATTCATGTTAACAGCAGCGATATATGCATGCATATGCAAATATACCTCTGAGCCCACATGTATTTTCTCTAAAACATAGCCATACAACAAAATATGTTGTTCTCTATGCCTGTTCTCTAAATAATTAATTCTCACAGTTTTCAGTATCCCAGGTTTTTTTTATAATGCAGATAGGGTACAATCAATACTGCTTTCTGTTTGTGTAATATTGGGCAGTTCAATGAGCACCAGCTGGTGGTTAGCCTCCACCCCAGAAGTAGCTGCAGGTTTGGTTGAGTCATTTGTAAAGTACCCTGAGATCTTTTGGACGAATGGGGTTACATAAAATATTACTACTAGATCTTAAACATACAAGAGCAACATTTTCTTTTAAAAGATTACATGGAAAATGGTTGACACATATATCATGTATATTATATAATTATTTAACTATAATATTATATTGAAAAGGTTAAAAACCCAGGGGATTTTATCTGCATTTCCCTGTTCAGTCAATTAGCAAATATAGGGATAAAAGAAGAATATATAAGTGAAACTTTATTGAAGAAGGAAATGTACATGGCTACCCTATTTGTTTTTATTACTGAAGAGCAACAAGAAATTGAGAAGTTCAGATGCCCAGACAAAGAACTCTGGATTTGATCACACTCAGGCACAGGTTCTGAACTTTGATCTGAATTTTGCAAATGTTCTGTAACTTTATACTGTTGTTTGCTGTGGTGGGGTAGCCGTGTTGGTCCCAGGATATTAGAAAGACAAGATGTGTTATGTAATATCTTTTATTGGAACAGTTGCTGTTGGTTAAAGAGACAAGCTGTCAAGCATACACAGCTCTTCTTTAGGTCTGTCTCTTTCCCAAACAGAAGTTGGTACAATAAAAGGTATCACCTCACCCACCTTGTCTCTCTGTAACTTCATAATGACAAACGATCCAAACATGCCTCCTCCCCAGCATTAGAGGCATTCAAAACTGGGTTCTGAATTATAGGATCAAGCATATCAGTACAGCAAACAACTGTAATTGTTGCCATACAGTACATTATGATCCATGAACCCACAACTGCCTATGTGGCAACTAGTAAACTGCTATGTTGTAGCAAAGAAAGCTGATGCCATAATTAAACAGTATACCTCTAGGCGTAGCACAGCAAAAGCCTACAATCTTTGATACAGGCATGATGAACAATGTAACATGGAAGAGGGAACCCACCAGAGATAACCCACTGCCCCTAAGAAAGGAAGCAAAAGATTAGTCCCCAAGTTCTAGGTGGAGGACAGCTAGAAATGGTGAGGTTTACAGTATTGTTGGTACCAATACATGTATCAGAAATAAGATTTTTTAATGGTATATTTTTGGGGAAATGAGAAGATTTTCTATCAAAATAATCCATTTCTTCCTTTGATTTTCGTCCCCCAAATTCCACTCGTGCCTGTGCATGACTGAAGGGGTCTTCCTTAGGAGCCCATTGTTTTCACTCTGAGGTTGGGTGGAAGGGATTGCTCAAGAGCTATGTGGAATTCTCTCTTCACTCAAGGGTTGAATACACTGATCCCTCAGTGCTGTCAATCTCTGTTGTAGCAGTTCAGCCTTGGACTTGTGCAATACTGAACTGGGATTGCAAACTCCAAGTGGGCAAATCAGGAGTCAGGCTCTAGTTTGGCAATTGACTGATCTTTGGCTCTTGGTGGTAGATGTGACAACGGGACAATTGATGTGTAAGGTCTGAGTTACTACAGAGAATCCTTCCTTGGATTCTGACTGGTGAGATTTGCCCACATGCTCAGGGTTTAACTGATCACCATATTGGGGTCAGGAAGGAATTTTCTCCCAGAGCAGATTGGCAAAGGCTGCGGGGGAGGAGAGGAGTTTGCCATCTTCTGTAGCATGGGGTACATCTCACTTGCTGGTGGATTCTCTGTATCTTAAAGTCTTTAAATCATGATCTGAGGGCTTTCATAACTTAGCTGTATGTTAGAGATTTATTGCAGGAGGTTCTGTGGCCTGCATTGCTCAGGAGGTCAGATTAGATGATCATACTGGTCCCTTCTGACTTTAGAGTCTATGAGAGCCTCAGGTAAATGCTAAGCACTACGATGGCTAAATGGCAGCAGGACAAGCTGGGAGCGCATTTCTGACAGCTGCGTCCTATTATCAAGCAGAAAGTGCATCAGCACTAACATTTGCTTCTGTATGTGTCATCAAGCTGAGTGAATGAGTGTGTGCAGTTAAATGCCCACTTTCTGTGTGTTGCATGTTTAAGCACTTTGGCCATAGGAAGGACAGAATTCACTCCCTAATGCTGTACAGACAGGAAGATAAGCCAAGTTACAGGCACAAGTTCCCAAAAGAGTTCAATGGGAGCCCTAGTTAATCCATTTTCAGAGAGCTGTGGTTCCCAGTGTTCCATGGTGCTTATTGTTAGAGTGTAGCCTTTCTTCCCCATTACATAGATTCATATATTCCAAGGCAGAAGGGACCATTGTGATCAATTAATTAGTCTCACTTTTTAATGCAGGTGATACAGCTTTGCCCCACTAATTCCTAGAAAAGATCATTTTGAAAAACACCCAATCTTGATTTTGAAATTCCTGGTGATGGAGCCCCACCAGGACCCACGATAAATTGTTCAAATGAAGATTACAACCATAGTCACCGAATGAAGACTGCATCAGTGTAAATGACTCGATAACTGTAGAAGGTTTAAAGGAATTTCTTTTAAAAGGCGTTTATGTTTAAAAAGAACACTTGGGTTTTTAAAGACTTGAAAGTTAGAGCTCAATATAAGGGGGAATTGCAACACCCGCCTCCCACCCATGTTTTTTTAAAGGTTAAGTTTCAGTGTCTTACAACATGGTAATTTTATGAACAATCATTCTTGCAGTCAGGAATGATAAACAAAGCATAATAATAAATACACAACTTAATTTAGTTCCTTTAAAAAAACACAACTTGCCAGTGTGTTCCTGCTCTCAGAGGTATTGTGTTGTTCTAAATCACTGTGCCTTTTGTGATTAGAAGGACAGATTAATTTGTGTTAGATATGAAAAAAGCTAACTACCCTTCCAAAGTAGCTCAAATATAGATCACTGATGCCTCTCTTTCCATTTTGGTTGATCTAGACCTTGGTGTTGTAGTGTTCCAGAACAGTATGTAGTCATTGAATCATAGAATATTAGGGCTGGAAGGGATCTCATGAGGTCATGTAGCCCAACCCCTTGCTTTGAAAGCAGGACCATTCCCATTAAATCATCCCAGCCAGGGTTTTTTCTACCCGGGCTTTAAAAGTTTCCAAAGATGGAGATTCCTCCTCTTCCCTGGGTAACCCATTCCAGTGCTTCACCACCCAGCTAGTGAGTAAGTTTTTTCCTAATATCCAACCTAGACCTCCCCAGCTGCAACTTAAAATCATTGCTCCTTGTTCTGTCCTCTGTTACCATGGAGAACAGCCTACCTCCCTCCTCTTTGGAGCCCCCCTTCAAGTAGTTGAAGGTTGCTACAAATCCCCCCTCAGTCTTCTCTTCTGCAGACTAAGTAAACCTGGTTCCTTCAGTCTCTCCTTGTGAGTCATGTGCCCCAGCCCCCTAATCATGTAGACTCTGAGCATAGAGTTCAATCAGCAATGACTATTTGATGTCTAGTTGATAAAATCAATAATCACTTCTAAATTTTCCACCTTTCAGTCTGACATTCAATTAAAATGAAAAGTAGCAAATTCAAAACTGGCCAAAGGAAATACTTTATTCACACAATCCACAATTATCTTGTGGCACTCAGTTCCACAGGCCATCACTGAGGTCAAGGGTTAGAAATGGGATTATCCAGTTATATTTCTAACAAGACTAGCCGGAGTTGTTGTAGTGCATGTGAAGGAATTTTGGAAGGGATATAAACCTTCCTGCTTCAGGGCAAAAGCCATTAACTTCTGCATAGGAGAAAATATTTTCTGGGGATAGTTTATCCTAGAGCTGCCTATTATGAAGTTTCTTGTGCCAGCCTGTGAAATAGCTGATACTGGGCACCGTCAAGGACAGGATACTGGATCAGGGAGATGATTCTGATTCAGTATGGACCAGTCCTATCCCTTTTGTATTTGAAATGAGTTTAGTGAGCTCAGGTCACTGGACAGATGCTGCCAGCTCCACCACACCATATCATGGCTGAGACATGTTGGCTGGGCAGGGGGAGGACTTCTGTACTGCCATTGCCTGCCTGGTGGCTAGAGAGAGCTTTTGAGCCTGCTCTTTACACAAGAATAAAACTGACGTTAAACATTTTAGCAAAGACAGGGAGCAAAGCTATCAGCTTGTTAATGTATCAGAGAGGCCGGACAAATGGCTTTCCTTTCCTCCCCCGAGCTCCTGCCCACCTCCTTTCTGTAGTGAGAATCTTGCTGGGCCAAGAGAGCTTGGGTTAAGTGATGTGTTTAACCAGCAGACAGCAAGTTGCTTCCCAGTTCACCTTGGAGGGGCTAGTTTTATGACACGAGTCTCCAGATCTGCATGTTCTGAGAATGTGGGCTGGCAGGTCTCCAGAAAGGGGTATGTACACTTAGGCCCATTGTGAGTGGTTTTCGGAAATACCTAGTTCCTAATCTACCATCTGAAAAGGGCAAACGTCAAGGCAATTTAGTAAGTGAAATTGCAACTTCCTGGGGAATGCATAATTTATACAGTCGAGACACTTCAGATGTGTTGCCAACAGGGGAATCTTTGGCTACTTGCATTTTATCATCTTTAAGCCTACTCCAAGACACAGATACTGAATTTAGCCCTTTGGGGTCCCATGGAGATTTGGGACCCAGAGGGTTTACAGCATTCACTTGCACTACTTGTGTGCAGGAATGGCCAGCTAGCTAAAGTAGCAAATTGCAGTAGCTTATTTACATGCATAATCACTGTGAGTGTGATGTGAACTCAAACAACTGCACATGAGAAGAACTACTTGACCTGGGCTTCATTTTGGAAATCAAAGAATGCCTATATAGGCAGTTTTGCCCTGTGGCAGATATAATACCATGAACATTTTTCTTTTTTATTATTTGCTAACTAGTTCCAAACATAATACATAAAGGGAAACTGCAGAATGGAAACCTCCTGTTAAATAAAAAATGGGGGAGTGAGGAGTGGGGTTGCAGTGTTTTATGGTCTGGCTCCTAGAGGCATCTCATATCCTGGCTTTTAGCCTGCAACGTGCAATTTCTGATCTAAGAAACCATCCCACATGCTTGGAAATCGCTTTACCCATGTTGCAAAATATTGCAGTCCAAGTTGCTCAAGCATGTTTGTTTCTGTGCTAAGGTCATGTTGTGTTTCTAATTATAAATGAGATGGGTGAAATTGGGGCTGTTAATTTGTGTGTATGATATTAAATGTATTGGTCATATGTAGGTTGGAAAAATTGTTTGGATTCTACCAGAATATTCCACCCCCCGTCTGTTCTTATACATTTTTCTAAAAAAAACCCCAAACCCTGGTATACGGGTCTGTTATGGCTGGGAATAAATTAACAGGAAACCTGTTTTCAATTGGCAGTATAATAGCAGAGATACAGGTGAAACACTGGCCTCCAGTTTGATGGAAGTATAGATCTGCAATCTTCAGCCACAGCCAGATGTAGGCTAATGTGAATGGCTGCCAGTCAGAAGGCCGGCTGTGGTAGAAACGTGACCACCTTAGCTACATAGAAATCAGAGCTGGGTGAAACTCTTAAAGATTCACATAATCATTTCATGAGTTTTGCATGAGTCTCAAAGGGTCTGGAATAACTCAGAACTCTCTCCGCTCATAGCCTCCTCCAGTGCCATAACAAATACCACTTCCCTCTTCTACTGTATCTCCTGCCTTCTGCTATGGATCAGAGAGCTTGAGGCTCTAGAACCTAAAATCCTCAGGCTCTCTGTTCTAGGCAGCAAGTGTCCGCCTGCTCTCTCTTCACAGAGAAGAGGGTAGGACCCCCATCCTATGTGTATGATTACAGAGGTGGCAGCCATCTCGATTCCACAACAGTAAGACCCAGAAGCCTGCACTAATCTTATCTGACCACCTTATGGGGTCTGAAATGCCCCCGTGTGCAGCACAGAGTTGATAGGGTGTCTGGCATCAATGGCAGAAATGCCATGTCTGCCTTCGCCACCCCAACGTCATACCCAGGCAAACTAACCCCTGTTCACTTCTTTTTTCATTAAGATTCAAAGATGAAATTGAGCATGTACCTATAGCCAGGTCAGATGACTGAGTACAACTTCAAGGGAAGGAAGGAAACAAAACACTTAGTGTTAAATATGCAAAACGAGATGTGACTTACGGATGTGAGTAATGGAAGGATATGAGCAAAAGGTGCCTGATGTGGGAAGAGGAAAACCCAGAGCTTTCATCAGCACTGCAGAGGTGGACACATGCTATTTCTCCAGTTGTAAAATGGCTATAATGGAACATAGTCACCTCACAGGGGTTTGCCAGGCTTCAGTTCAGAAATGTTTGCAAAGCTATTTGAGAGCCTTAGTTGGGAAGAAGATGAGAGAGCTCTGTTTAATGTTACCCTGGCAATAGGTGCTTCTAAACTGAGGGCTATGGGATGAGGCATTAGAGCAGAATGGCTCTTGGCGCTCTTCTGTGGGGTGAGATTTCACCAGTTTCCTACCGTGGTTTTTTAAAACACATCCAGGCAGAATTCTACATACTGCTGGGCAGCTGGAAAGCTGGGCCAAGCATATGACATGCTCCTGCCTCAAAGGGTTTACATTTCACAGGCACAAACTGGTACGCAGAGGTGGCCTTTGGCTATTGGGGGCCCCAGGCAAAAGCCTATTGTAGGGACCCCATGTAGGCCCATGGGCCCTCCTCCCCGTGGCCCCAGTTCCCTGCTGCCAGCCCTCCTATGGTCCTGAACTCCTCCGCTACCAGTCCCGTCTCTCTGCCTCCTTATCTGGGCCCAGCTCCCAGCTGCTGACCGAGGCAGATGTGGCTTTTGGGGTAGGTGAAGCAGGCGATGAGGCCCCTTACTGATTGGGGTCCTGGGCATGCGCCTGCTTCACCTACACCGAAAGCCGCCTCTGCTCTGCAGAGCACTCTCGTATGCTCTGAATGAGCTCTGGGTTCCTTTGAGCTGAGAGGCTCTCCCTGTGATTCCTTTTGCAAGCCCCTGTCTCATGCTAATACCCCCCCAAATGGTATAAGGTGTATAAGCCAGCGCTGTTCCTTTCTGCAGTCACCAGGTATTTAAGCATATGAGTAAAGTTATGTTTGTGAGGAGTCCCATTGACATCAATAAGCTCCTTCATGTGTGTAAACGTTTATGAGATTGGGCTGTGTAAATGTAGATGGTAGTGGATATAATAATATGTGGCTTGTGTGAAAGTCTCTAGATATTCTAGCTGCATGTGCTTGCTTGCTGATTTTGTTTTTTCAAAATGTTGCCAGTACTAGAAGGGTAACAACTGAGGCTCAGCACTTCTGTGAACTATCTGTCTCCTTTTTCAAGGGTAACAAGTTGATGAGTAGATGCTGGGTCTCAGTTGGGTCTCAAAATCAAACTCTGAACTAGACTAAAAATATGATCACCATATTTTGCCACTGACTTAAAGCAAAATGGAGGTTCTGCAAATGAAACCCAACAGAAGAGGACCTTAGTCATTCCATTACAAATAAAAATATTGTACTCAGGCAGGAGTGTAGAAGAGACATGGCTTGGTTATAATGATTAAAGGGGATTCTTTACTGAGGCTGCTAGACAAAGACAAGATATTGTTGTGGCTCTTTCTGGCTCACAATCCGGCAGAATAAACCAGCCCAGTGTTTCTAAATCCTGATATGGATGTTGCAGCCATAGATCCCATGCCTGAAACTGAATCCACTCAGCATTTATAGATGGGCCTGTTGATTATTCAACAATTTACAGATGTCAGCTGTTGGACAGTAGAATAACCAATGACCTATCAAAATTGATTTCCATTTCTCAAATTGATTAGATCATCCGAATTACCTTATTTTATTTTTTTCTGAATATTTATTTGCTGCTTAAATCAATAATCTCCAGAAACACAATTCCGTTTATCAACTAAATTACATGGCTGAATTCCCAGGCATCCCCATGTAACTTACACATTTCTAGCAACTAAATGAACAAATGTGAATACTTGGTCATGAGGAGGTGGGAATATTTATTTATTTGCACTACCATTGCATCTAGGAGTCATGGTCCTGAACCAGGAGCCTGTTGTGCTAAGCACTGTACAAACATGAAACAAAAAATAAGTTCCTATCCCAGAATTTACACTCTACATAACAAAATGTATAGTATAGTAGTATTCCTCATTTTCTGCTTAACTTGGTCACATCTGGAACAAATCTGTTATTTTTATGAGTTCATAAGGAGTTTATATGATAGTTACGTTTTCCTTTTAAAAATGCAATGAAAAAGAGAAAATACAAAAGCAGAATATGATACTGTAAACTGGTGTCCACTATCACCCATTACTTAAATGTCTATAATTTTACTTGTGATTTAGGAAAGAAAACGTCCTGAATTTCCAAATGGGGAAAGCCTCCTCTCTGACAAACACAGCACCATCGGGAAAAATATTGTTTTAAAATGTCAGAGCAAGCATAAAGCAGCATTTTACTAGCCTCTGGGTGTCCATATTACTGCAGCAATAAATAAATTGCAGGCCTGTGTGTTCCTGAAAAGTACACATGCTGGTCTTGATTGCTTTTCTCACTCCTCCCTGCATTCGTTCATAAAGATAACAGCAAACTACCAACAACAATCTGGAAAAATTTGCATCCTTTCTTAAAAGCAACATCCTACTACATTTAAAATAGAAATGACTTAACTTTTTCCAAAGGAGAAGGAATTTTTCACTGCAAAAAAGCTGGTTTAACAGTGATCTAATTAGTTACCAGTAAAGCAGACACAAAAAAAAGTCAGACAGAACCCACCCAGTTCTAATCAGATTATGTTTCTGTAATACATGGCTGACAGGGGATAACAAGAGAAAACTCAGAAGTTTTCACCTCTGTGCAGTGGATGCTGAGATCAGAATGGAGGACAATATGTGTTTGTTACAGCATGATTAAGCTATTGAAGTACAGATGACCTTATAAATAGATCAATATCTACAGAAATGTAATAGCATGATATAAAACTCAAACCTAAATGACTCACAACAGAGTCTTGTGGCACTTTTAAAGACTAACAGATTTATTAATCGCATGAGCTTTCGTGGGAGAAAATTAATAAATCTGTTAGTCTTTAAAAGTGCCACAAGACTCTGTTGTCTTTCTACAATAGACTAACACGGCTACCCCCTTTGGAATTTGACTAAATGACTCAGTTTCAATGCCTTTATCTGATATTTTTTCTTTAGAATTAGAATTTGATCACCAAAAAATATTTTCTCCTTTTTTAAATCCCCCCAATTAAAAATAATGTTTTCCTGCCTTAGAAATGCTTTGCTGTGGAAAATCAGCTTGCGGCTTTTAGGTAAGATGTTAGGGCTGTTGCTTTAAATATTTTTTCATGAACGTGTACAGATCTTTTTAGCTTGCAAAACCATTTGTTGACTAATCAAAGCATGTTGAATGTTTGTTTTATTGCATTTCTGGACCTAATCTATAGCAATAAAATAATATGTGTTTATGAAAAGTTTGAGCAGAAGGGTGTATGATAATTACGAAACAGGTAGTAAGGGCAGCTAGCTGTATGTCTGAGGTTAAGATTTAAAATGCAGGCATTTTAGTGGGAATAACTTGTTTACATTCCTTTGCAATTAGCCAAGTGACTGTATTTATGTAAAACTACTGATTTTTTTTTTCAGTTGTAAATTCGTTTTAGGGGATAGATCTTTGATAGTCTCAGAGGGTTGGTTGTGATTAGCTGCATGTTTTAACCATACTCTTTCTGGGGACTCTAATAATGGGACTTTTAAGTATTTTCTTCTGGATTTAACTGTTTCAATGAAAAAAACCTCTGTGTGGGTGTGTAATTTAGGGCAAAAGACTGTAATATATTTTGATTAAGGATTCATTTATTTCTGCTGTTACAAATAAAGGGCTAAAACATTCTAGCGCTAAAATAAAGTTCCATTAGGGAAATAACACTGAACAATTGGGGAGAACATTTCAAATTAACAGTGGCAGTGAAGATCCAAACAGAGCAATGCGTGTTTATGCCCCTCCTAGTTATCCAGGGTGTGTGATGATCAGTATTTAATTTCAGGCGGAATATTACACCCTGTTGATGGAAAGCGTCAGACGACACCATCAATCAAAGCACATCCTGGCACAGAGGTGGCGATTGCCCTGCATCCTTTCCCTGCCCCCTGTAAATAGCTGTGGGGTGCTTGTGTAACCCGGCCCCCTGTAAATAGCAGGGTGGGGGGAGTGTAACCTTGTGTGAAAAGTTCCAAAGGGGGAGCCGTGTTAGTCTAGGTCAGCCAAACAAACAAGGAGCCCTGGGGCACTTTTAAACACTAACACATTTATTTATCGCATGAGCTTTCGTGGGAGAAAATCCCTCTTCATCAGACATGTGACGAAGTGGGATTTTCTCCCACGAAAGCTCATGCGATAAATACATGTGTTAGTCTTTCAAAGTGCCCCAGGGCTCCTTGTTTGTTTGGCTTGTGTGAAAACCCCTCTCCCCCCCGCATGCTGCCATCTACTCATTCAAGGCCCGGGAAGTCATTCATGTTTTGCTCAGAGGCGGGGGAGGTTAAAAGGCCCTGCTCTGGGGAGGTTTTGCAGTTGGGAATGGGGAGGGTTTCACCTCCATTGTTTCAAGTGACCCGGCCGGGAGGGGGGAAAGCTCTGAATGTCCTTTTCTCTCCTCCCCAGGGGGAGCTGCACCCGGGGGGGGAGAAGAGGGCGGTTTGTGGCTTTAAGGGACGCCGGCGAGTGCAGCGATCCGCCTGGCAGGCGCCCCTGAGCCTCACAAAAGAACAGGATGTTGTTGATTTGTAACCAAACCACAGAGAGGAAATGATTGTAAATTTCCTCTAAACATCCACTGTCTGTCTGCCTCCCTCCTTCCCTTCCGCCGCCTCCCCCGCTCGGCCTTTTCCAAAGGGGATTTCGGCCGGGCAGACAGAGCCCACCTCGCTTGCCAGCCCCCTTTGCATGAAGCCGATTCGAGTTAGCACCTTTTGTGTGCGGCTGGGGGCGAGGGGGGCTGGCTGATAGCTTGCAAGGCCCGGGGGGGGGGGAAGCCGGGAGGGAGGGAGGGGTGTTGATTGATTGTGTTTGTCTCTCTGCATTATCTCTATTTGGTTATCCTAATTCGTTTACTGGGCAGTGGAATAAAATGTCACTCACCCTTTCAAGGAGAGCCCATTACAGAGCTGTGAATTACCAACTTCTAGCAGTTTAATATTATGCTGACTTCCTTCCCATCCCCTCCTCCAAATACCCAGACTATAGGTGTGGTAGGAACCGGGCAGGCTAGAAAACTGATGATTTCAAAGGAGTCTCTTCTGTGAACAGGATCTCCTTTTAAAAACCCAGCTGTTATATCCGTATTTAATTCAAGTATTCATGGGCCCAATCCAACAGGCTTTCTTCTGGAAACATTCCTTTTGACTTACCTAGGAGATTTTCCCCCAGTGAGGATCATAGGATGTGGAACTTCACAACAGGATAAGGAGGAAAAGTAAAGGATCAATTATTTTGCCTTTAACCAACATTTTAAAAAATTGATTTTTAACTGACCCTCTCTTGGTTGATGTTGCTGTAGAAGATCTGAAGAAGAGGTATATGTAAATGCCAATGCTTATGTTTCTCACCAAGAGAAGCTGATTCAATAAAAGAAAGACAACAGAGTCCTGTGGCACTTTTAAAGACTAACAGATTTATTTATCGCATGAGCTTTCGTGGGAGAAAATCCCACTTCGTCAGACACTTTGAAGATAGGAAACTCCCCTGCATTTAATTTCCTCCCATTCTGTAACTTTCCTATCCTCAAAGCGTCTGACGAAGTGGGATTTTCTCCCACGAAAGCTCATGCGATAAATAAATCTGTTAGTGCCACAGGACTCTGTTGTCTTTCTACAATAGACTAACACGGCTCCCCTTTGGAATGTCAATAAAAGAAGTTACCTTGCCCACTTTAGCTCTCTCTGAAGATCTTGGTGGAGGTCTCTAAGCCCCACTCTTCTACTGATCTTGCTAGTTTTCTTCGTAGTTCTTCTTTTTTACTGACTTCTAGTGAATTTACTGGTGCAGACAGGGCCGGATTAAGACAGGTGAGGCCCTAAACTGTGTCAAGATTCAGAGGCTCCATACCATAAAAACTAAAGAGAAAAAAAGTGTATTACATTATAACACAAAGAATAATGAAAAAATTAATGATAAAACTGTTATATTTGCATATATACATAGGCAACGATGCAACAAAAGCAACTAAATCATACATCTTGCAAAAGCCTTATTTGCATTATCCATTTCATTTATAACTCTTATTAGTTATCTCTGACATATTGAGAGGCCACTCATAATGTGAGGCCCTAAGCCATGGCTTACTTGGTTTGTTTCTAAATCCAGTACTGTGTGCAGGCTACTGAAAGATAATCGGGGCATCTAAAATTCTGGTGCCACATTTGCACGGTATAGTAGTGAGTGGCATGGTGAAATTTTTCAAGGGAAAATGCTGGCTACTGACAAATAACCCTTAGTAGGTCAAGAAAGTTAACAATGGCTGTGTTGTAAAATATCCGATACGGAGGCTGTATCTTAATGATAAAAAACATGAAGCCTGGTCACCTTCACAAAGAATAAGAGACCATTGTAAAATATGGTTTTATTTTTATAGGAATTTTTTTTCTAATCCTGAGAAAAGGGAGAATGATGTGTAGCATTATAGATTCCTAAACAGAAGGCAGATAGGGATATGAGTCAATTCACACCTTTGTATTTAAAGGAACCTGAATTCCAATTAGGAAGATGCGTGTTAAATCATTATGCAAATCTGTACCATTTGGAGGGTAGGAAAGATACAGGTTGACATCTCTTTTCCAGTTAAAACTGCTGGATAATTTGGATGCAATACTGATGTTATGGTTAAAAGGAAAATGTAAATAAGTGGAAACCACCACACTGCAAATGAAACAAGGGAAGCAATGAACTCAACTATACATGTAATTTCAGACTTATTTAGGTTGGAAGGTGTATCTATAGGGGCCCATCCCTTTGCGTTGTGGCGTAGCTGATTTATTTATCCCTAAACCATCAATAATGGATGAGTTTCTAGGCTAGCCTTGAATGTTCTCAGCGCTGATGACTCCACAACTTCCTCTGGTTTCATATTCAAACTGTACTTATAGAGATTTTTCTGACTCTTCAAAGTGTAGTTTCCCTGCTTCTTAAACTCATTTCTATCTGTACTGACCTCACTGACTGACGAGAACAATTGCGTCCTGTCCCACTGATACCATCCCTTTGCAGACAGGCTTGTCTCTCCTCAATATTCTGTTCTCTAGGTAGAACATACCTAGTTGCCTGACACTTTCCTCATAAACCTGATTTTCTCCAAGTGATTGGGAGTCTCGTTGAGAGGGCCCTAAGTCCTCCACTGAGACGCTATGTTGGGGCAGACCTAATGAGGATTCTGTAAGGACAGTGGGGATTCTCCAGATTGATTTATTTTTAAATGAAAAGTTAATGAAATAGTAGACAATAGATGTGACTAAGTTAATTTTCAAGTAAAGCTTTTAATAAACTCCCTCATGCAGGTTCTGGTTCCACGAAGCATTTTAATTCTGTGAGCTGTTCTCCTGTCTACAGTGCAATTAGGGTGACCAGACAGCAAGTGTGAAAAATTGGGACAGGAGGTGAGGGAGGGGTAATAGGCGCCTGTATAAGTCAAAGCCTGAAATATTGGGACTGTCACTATAAAATCAGAACAACTGGTTACCCTAAGTGCACTGTTAATATACTTAAAAATAGCATGTGCTTAAGTGTTGTCTTGAATTGTGGTCATAAAGGGAAGAAAAATACAGAACAGTGTTTTATTTTGGACTATAAATTGTTTGAGAAGGACTGACTGATACCCCAAATGTTAGGGTCCAAAATTGCACACCTGTTTCTAAAATTCAGGGATTTGGGTAGCTAGCATTTTGGTTGGCGCCCTGTAGTATCTGGAAACAGTGTTGTAAAGAACAGTTGTTTACGAGCATGAAAAGAAGCTAGCAGCGGAGAATCAAATATTGATTTACTATAGTAATGCTTTTCAGGAGGAAGTGGAGAGTGAGCTGAAGAAATCTGCTGATTGCACATTACATTATTTGGTTAATTTTTTTTTTTTTTAGGGTTTCAAGAAACTCCAGATAGACTTGGATGCAGGAGGGGAAACTGGAGGGTGTCAAGGGCAGGGAAGGAAGTGAGCCATCTTAATGCAGATGAAATACAACATGGACAAATACAGAGGAATGTACATTGACAACGGTAGCCTAAAATTCAAATTTACTGGGCTTTGACTTGCAGGTTACTCCGAGGAAAGACTCTGAAGTGACTGTACACACCTTAGTGGAGGTAGGAAGTATCTGGTCATTATGTGGTGTCATACTCTTTAACACACAATATCAGTTGAAACAAAATAGAGAATGTTTGGCTGAATTAAAAAGAAAATAGAGGATCTAATAGGCCATGATGTCTACAAAAAAACTTAACAATGCCATTCTCTCACTGTTTGAAGTGAGTAAGAATAGGGGATCATGGGGATCGGATTGCTGGTGAGCAGCTGGGGTGCCTGAAAGGGGAAGAGGAAGGTCAGGTATGAAGGGGGAAAATCTATCTCTCCTTTCAAATGGCACTTCTCAGCCCCTGAATACAAGTAGTAAATAATAGTATGGAAAATACTATAATGGCTTATCATGCAGACATGGTTAAGTTAAGTCCATAGTTCAGTTCCAGAGGGGTAGCTGTGTTAGTCTAGTTCAGCAAAATCAAAGTCTGACGTGCGATTTTCTCCCATGAAAGTTCATGCAATAAATAAATTTGTTAGTTTTTAAAAGTGCTACAGGACTCCTTATTTGTTTTCCATAGTTAAGGTAATGCTGAGATTTGCACTTCAAGCAGATGTAAAATCCCATTTTTCCTATTTAAAGATGGAATTCAGTCTCTGTTAGGTACAATAAACCTTCCTGGGACAGTTTAATTTTCATGTAACTAAGAACAAGTGCCAGTATTAGAGGGGGGAACATTTAGAAATGATTGCTTTTGAAAGTTTGGTCTGTTTGTCTCGTGTTTCCTTGGCTTCCTCTTGCTTAAAAACTTACATGTTCCAAAAGGCTTTGAACTTCACCCAGTAACTCATCTTTACTTTCTCTTGGGCACAGGCTAAGTATCAGAACTGAAACTATTAACATGTACTGCTCTAGGTTTTCATAACCAGCTTTGGAACAGAAAATAATGGAAACCCAATTTCCAAGACCTATTACGCACCCTCGCTCTCTAGTTCCATGAAGCCTTCACTGCTCTCCTGTAACCCTGTTCTAAATAGAAAAATCACTACTTTCCTTGATTTTTTTAGGGTTGTTTATTTCAATCAATACATGTAAACAATGAAACCAAATAACCGGATTTGCTTACTTGTGGTAAATTAGCACTGAGAGGGAAAAGATCTAGAGAAGGCCAATAAAGGTGGTTGAGATGTGGAAGGATTTATATAGAGGGCTTTGTTTGTGATGGTATTCAGGGGTACTGCATACCAGTGCCTTTCTTTCACAGCGATGCAACCCTGGCTTCTGCCACTGCTGGTGGCCCCATGTCTCTGTCCGAGTACCGGCACCTTCTCCCCACCCCCAAAAACCCACTGTTTATATATAACAAAAAGTCATGACAGAAATTAAGGATGTGTGGGAGAAGAAGAGCTAAAAGGTAGTTAATTGGGGTATTCAGAATGCAGGGTATAGCAAGAATCAATCAACCCTGCTTCATAGTTCTGTCTTACATATACCCAAAAGAAGTTGCTTGATTAAAGTAAGTTCTAGAGGGGTAGCTGTGTTAATCTGTGTCCAGCAAAAACAACAGAAGTCCTGTGGCACCTTAGGCTATGTCTACACTTGTGAATTTTAGTCGACTTAGCATGTCCACACTCAAATTTTAAGTTGAATTAGAGGGGACCCTACCAAATCGACCTAGAGCGTCCACTCAGCCTTTGCCCCATTGTACCTTGGTACAATGGGGCAAAGGGGGACAGGGTCCCTGGCAGGGCATAGGGGCAGGGTGGGCAGGGCTCTGCCCTGCCCTTTGGGGGGGCATGCCAGGCTGTGGCTATGCCAGCCACCCCGGCAGGGAGGGCAGTGGGGAAGCCCTGGAGCCCCCTAAGTTGACTTAAAGTCGACTTAGGGCTACTCCACGTCTACACTGGCTTAAGTCAACTTGTTAAAGTCAACTTAAGCAGCAAGTCGACTTCAAACGAGGTTTTATAAAGTCGACTTAATTTTTCCTTAAGTCGACTTAGCAGCAGCAAGTCTACAAGTGTAGACGCACCCCTAAAGACTTACACATTTCTTCAGGCATAAACTTTTGTGGGCTGCAACCCACTTCGTCAGATGCATGCATTTCATAGGTTGCAACCCACGAAAGCTTATGCCCGAAGAAATTTGTTAGTCTTTAAGGTGCCACAGAACTTTCATTGTTTTTGATTAAAGTAATGACTGATAAATTTAGAGCATACAGGAAAGAATATAGCTTCACACAATCAGTAGATAATCTGTGGAATTCATGGCTGCGGGAGATTATGCAATCAAATGTGAGGGCTGGAGAATGTTATAACCATGTAATAACATTATGTATTTATAGATCAGGTAAGGGCAGTCAAGTTTCAGGCTTAGCTATGTAGGTTAGTAATATGTCTCCCATAGCCCCACCATGCAGCTTTGTA
This sequence comes from Pelusios castaneus, assembly GCA_007922175.1. Taxonomy (NCBI): domain Eukaryota; kingdom Metazoa; phylum Chordata; order Testudines; family Pelomedusidae; genus Pelusios; species Pelusios castaneus. The sequence continues at coordinate 1,148,307 of ML685833.1, forward strand.
AAAGTGACTTAATTTGTTATGTGAGGGGCATGTATGTGTTCTGGAGACAGTAGATTCATCTTGCTGGACTCTGAGTATTTTTCCTCAGAAATAAAGCTGGTTGGTATTTGGACTTCTGTGCCAATGTCTGATTGCGGTATGTCTTTTCATTGACTTTGATCTCTCTCAGCTGACAATCTGGTTGTGCATAGTAAGAGTAATAAATATGTCTATTATGGTAGCGCCCACTGGCCTCAGTTGGGATTGGAACTCTAGTATGCTGGGGTGCTGTACAAACATGGAAAAGAGACAAGGGCTTACAGTTTTGCTAGAGGAGCACATTTTCAGGTGAAACTTAAAACTGTGGTCCTGATTGTTCTTGCTCATTAAAGATCTCACAGGTCTTTTCATAGAAGTAGGAGTGATGTTGCTAACTTCTGTGTTCTGGTTAAATTCCATTGTGGATAATGAAATTCTGTTTACCTAGAGTTTTCCCCACCGTTGCAGCTGGATACAGTATTCTCTAACCTGGCAGTGACAGACATTCCGCGCCCAAACACATTTTTAATTAACATCCCCCCTTCTGTGAATTGTGCAGGAGCTTTCTTGTTTGTTAAATGTGTCCCAGAATGCAGCCCCCTTACAGTGGTACTCGTGTGATGCCTTGTTGAATTTCTGTCAGGCTAAGACAAACCTTGCATGTCAATAAATCCATCTAGATTTGTGGCTTCCTGACATTGTATTTCTGTGAGAAAGGCTTCTCTAGATCTGTCTTGGGTTGAACATTTTTGCGGTATATCTTTTAAGAAGGGATCACGTTTGTCTAATGTTGGGCAGTGCCTACCACAATGTAGCCCTGCTCCTGTTTGGAGCCTCTGGTTAAATATCACAGCGCAAAAAATAAATAATAAAATATGTGAGCTTTTCCAGTGAAGACATCCCACTATTTTCATTCAGGAGGTCATAATGTCCTTCCAGTATCTGAGGGTTCCGTGTTCATCTGAGGGTTCCGTGTTTGGCTGCAAGCATTCCTACTATTGCCCATTAAAGGAAGTTTGGGATCAGGGATCTGAATGGTCAGTGAGAAGGCATTGGCATGACTCTTCTTGAAACGATTTTTGGGGAAGGGGGAGGGAAAGAAGAGGATGAGTTAAATCTATTCTCCTAAGTCCACCCCCAGCTGGTTATTTACTTGACACTGAAATAAATGATTCAGCCTGTTGTGCTAGAAGCCTTTCACACAGTCATTTTGGTAACATTTGTTATTGCAGAAAAGGTCACTTCTCCAGCTCTCACTCTCTCTGTTGTCTATAGCTAATGGTTTCTAATGCTTTATAGCAACAATACATCGTCATTCCCTTTCTCCTTAAGTCTTATGAAGAATGATATATAAGAAGAGAACATATAACCCAGTCACTATATATATGATGGGTTTGGGGTGTCTATCAGATATCTTTGTTAATTTATTAGTGTCAGATCCTTTTATTAAACCAGATATAACCCTGCAAAGGTGGTAATGTCTCCTTTTTCCTTTGTCCTGCAGGATTCCAATAGACCTGTAGCTAGCTCTGTGTGTAAAATGGCCACGATCTTTCTTGAATGTCAGCTACCCAGTTAGGTACTTAGGTAAGTTATTCCAGTTTTAGAAGCACTCCATCCCTTAACACCATGATATCAGAGCCTGTTGTGTATCATGAACCTTTCTCAAGTACCAAAGGGATGGCCGTGTTAGTGTTTTGCTTTCCCAAGTATTGGTTCCTGCGGCATATCAGCCCAGAACTGTGTTGACAACGGGAGGACAGATGGCAAGAGAAAACTCTTTTTGTATAGTTCTGTGCCTTGTGCCCTCAAACTCTGGGTGGAACGTATTTTGTGTGAATGTTGTGGTCCACTCAAAAGTGCTTATTATTCTGTGTTTAGCATATTTACCATAAGCATTTTGTGTAATGGCTTTTCCCACATTGAAAGCTTTTGTGACTTCAAAGATTTGGCTGCATGACTATCCTGGGTATAGCTTATATTATATATACTAGTATAGATTATATTTTTTAGTATATATTAATTTTGCCTGCGAAAGTGTTTTGTTTTCAACATAAAACAGAGCAAATTGTAGTTATGTAAAAATATGTGGCTTTTAAAAGCAAATAATTAACTATGGACGTCTACAAGGACAGGGTAGGGAAACTTGGTAAATTTTTAGGAGGACTGCAAAAACCTTACTATCTGATACCAAAGGGTTAGAATTAGATGAAATAAGAAGTCCTTTCTAGCCCTATTTATCTTTTGGGTGGGGAACAGGAATTTGCAGCTTCAGGCTCAGCTGTATTGTTGTTTAGGGACGGAAAAGACTTACTGTATTAGAACATCCATTCCATCTTCCTGAAATAGCAGAGTAAAGTCTCCCAGTAAATAACTTCGCATCTGTTTCCCCCACAAACATTTACAATCTATGCCATGGACTTCTTTTAGTAGTAAGTTTTACTCAGTGATATGGTTGAAGGATCAGGCTACCGACCATACATTAAGCTGTATTACACTTGATTTCTGTAAAAAGGTGAAGAACAGCGCGGTAGGCATGGGCATCAAAATAGTAGTTTTCATAGGGCTTTGTAGTGGATGAATTAAGATGTATGTCTATTATTGAGATAGATTAGTCTAGATCAGTGGTTTTCAAACTTAGGGTCGGGACCCAGTACTGGGTCACAGCACTCCCTGCTGCTGCCGAAAGACTGGAATGCATTGCTCAAAGACATAATCAATGGGTCGCGGGCATAAATGATTTTTTTCAACTGGATCCCGTGAAAAAAAGGTTTGAAAACTGCTGCTCTAGAGTGAGTGCAGCTAAACATAGACTCTTCATCTGTTTCTTTCTGAGAGACAGCCTGAAATGATTGACAATCCTAGTTAAAACATCACCATTCACAGATGTTCAGTCAGTCACAGAGTATTTTTTACCAATAAGAAGAAAACAACCCTCTGACTGAATAGTAGAATTGTCTTAAGTTCATTTGTAATATTTAAGAGAGCAAGCATCAGTTGCAGCAGAACGGATTTCCGTAGGTGCCTTTGCACCTTAATTTTAGAATCAAATGTTGATTCTGTAGCTGTTTGAACCACAAGTTGCTGTAAGCAGAACATGATGTGTGACAGTGGAATTACTGTATAAACAGTGGGTTTTTTTTTTATTTTAAAAAATTTGCAGCAAGGAATTTTCAGCACGTCATGCAGCATGCTCTGTTTTCTGGCTTGTAAATTCAAGCCATGTAATAATATTTATATACAAATGCTGACTGTGATTTTTCCATCTCGGAAAAAGGAGATCTAATTTAAAAATACCGAGTGTGATGCAAAGCAGAGATTTTTGACTTGCGTAGATGTGCACGTGTGTGTTGTAATTTTTGTTTGAAAAGAGATTGCTTTTTTTTTTAAAGGGGGATATTCTTACACAGTCTGCTCAAGGAAATGTTATTTTGGTTTTTAAAAAGCAAATTGTGCTTGTCAGAAGAAGAGTGTTCCGCCCGCATGGCTTTCTCCCCCAGAGTTTATTATTTTAAAATGCAAGTGACTAGCTGTCAGGCTGTGACAGACCTTTGGACCTTGTTCACATGGGGATCAGTAACATAATGGCTAAAGGATTAAACATACAAGGCTTCTGTGGTCACTGGGGACAGGGATTTTTTTTTTCAAAGAATCATGCTATCAGGACAAACCTTCTCCCCAGAATTGTGCTACAAACTAGCACCCCAATCCTGTGAACACATGGTAGCTTTATTCAGCTGAGTAGTCACACTGACTTCGTTGGTAAGATCAGAACTTAATTCCCCCTTAGTTACCTCGTAGTATGGTTTATAACATAGATTTAAGACAAAGACAGTGCTTATCTGTTCTAGCCAAGAACACTGATCTAGAAGCCTAGTATGTTTCTGATCCCACTGTGCATAATGCCTTTGGTTTTCACAATGAAAAGCAGTTCAGCTCCTGATCCAAACTTGCCCAGTGCCCAGAGGGGTCTGGTCTGGTTTGTCCTGTTATAGAGGTAGGAGTCAGATGTCAAGATCAGATCCAAACTTCTTAAGTTCTTGTTCTGATTCCTTTGTAAGCTCTTTGAGGCCAAGACCATTTTTATATATATACAGGCTCCTAGCAAAATGGAGGTCTGATCCTTACATTGGGCCTCTAAATACTATCATAATATAATTTTATTATTATTTTATTATTAATTCAATATTTTGGATTAAGGCTTCTGTACATCAACTAATTAAATTGCATGTCTAAACAGTTGCTCAGAAACAAGTGTCAGTTGTACAAATGCATGTTGCTGATACTCCTGGTTGACCCTAAAATTCTACACCAAAGATTCTGCACCAAAGAGAATAATGAGGTAATGAAACGAATTACCCAGTGGGTGACATGGAAATCATGTAACTTGCCTACTGAGAGGCTTATACAATATATGATATAAAAATAAGGTAATGGAATTTGACATTGACGTTTCCTGTTACTTTTTAAAATTACACTCTGGCAATCTGGATATATTTGGATTGTGTGTGCATGTTCATTCGTAAAATATGAACAACACCTGTACTCAGTTTTATCAAGTTATTTTAAAAGATCTTCCAGGAGCAAATGAATCTGGACATTTTCAAGTGGTGAACATTTAATCCTAAAGCTCCATACTGTTAAGTCTCTTATCTGAATTATGTAGATGGCAGTACTGAGTTGACAGAAACATTGGGGGCTTATATGGAAAAGAAAGGTGATTTAGATAAGTCATCTTTAGCTTTTGATCACCTTGAGATTGCATGGATACCTTCCAGGTCCTACCTAAATTCTGAATTGGTAGGATTCCCGTGCTCTTCATTGAACTAACACATTATATCCTATCCTAGGTGCTCTCAAATAACACCCCGCATTCTGAGGATGCAGAATATTGTTAGTGTTGTAAAGAACTGTTGTATCAGGAGGGATTAATGTGAGGTTTGGGTTCCAAGTGTCAAAAGCTTTACAATGGACTATCAAAGAAAGCGTTATAATGAATTTCCTTCCAGTATACATATTATACTGTGCTGCAGGAAATCTATTTAAGATGCTAATACGTATTGTGTTGCACATGTTGGATGATAAAAAATGCACAGGGATCTCATTCCTCCTCATTCAGTTCTCAAAAGAAACAAAATAAAATACACAATGAAATGGCACACAAAGTTATTCAGGACTTGAATTTGGCATGTTTCAACAGTGGTGCCTTTACCTTGCATTTTGTCTTCAAATGTAATACGTATATATACCAGTATGTTATATTTTATATAATCTGTACATAGATGTGTGACTTTGTCATTTTAATAATAAACTAGTTAGTGTGCAAGTGTTACAGCAGGAAGTATATGCTTCATGTGTGCATTGATTTGTTTGCCAGCCCTCCAGGATTGTCCTGGAGTCTCCAGGAATTAAAAATTAATCTTCAATTAAAGATTATGTCATGTGATGACACTTCCAGGAATACATCCAACCAAAATTGCAACCCTGTGTTATAAGAGTTCCTTTTTGTCAAGCACGACAGTACCATGTGCCTCTCTAGCACTTTTCATCCAGTAATTCCATTGCTTTCCAATACAAATACTAAATAATCGCTGCTGCATCACTCTGAAACTGACACTCGATCTAATCCATCCAGTAACTTCATGGGACCCAGTTTTCAGATGGTGAAAGTGAGGCACAGGTTGGCTCTGCAACTTTGCCTAGTACGTCTTTGACAGAGCCAGGAATAGAGTGTATGGGTTTTGACTTTCCTTCACATTCCCTAACCAGTGTACTACACTCTCTCTCAAAAGAGAGATCGTCCCATGAGTCAGAAATTCTAAAATATAAAATTATTATCCTCAGCAGTGAACAGCTAAAGAAAACTATGCTTGTTAGATAAGATAAATTCATATTGGGGCCATTTTCCTCTGATAAATGTTAAATCTGTTTGTTTTTAGTTTCCATAAGCCTCAAAATTTACAGGCACCAGTTTGTTTGAAAAGAGCACAATGGATTGAAACTGTTCTGGGTTGTTCTATTTCCAAACATCCTTAGAGGAATGCACTAGGAATGATACAATAACAGAATTGCTGTTTAGGATGAATGAGTTGTGCTATCTTATTTTCTCAAGATCACTTTTGTTTCCTTCCCCAACTACGAAAAGAAGATCTAGAGACTATAATTTGATCACAGCTGTTTCTAGCAGTCGGCACCTGAGGAAGTAAAGCTTCTAGGACAGTAGGTGTGAATTAGTTAATTTCAGTTCTTCCTGCCAGGAAGTGTCAGTTTGAAGCATCACCCCCTTCTGTTAACACCTGGGCTCCTTATATGAAGGCTGCACACAGTGTTTAAGAAAAAAAACCAAATGCCTTCAATTTCAAAAGAAAATTACAGCATAGTTCTTTTAAATAAGGCATTATATTTTGTGTGTAAGGTACATTTGTGTTTATATTTAGATATAATCTGCCTCAGCTGATATATAATACAGGTTCTTTAAAGATTTCAGTCTTGTTAGTTCCATTATTGCTATGACCCAGGATACATGTGTTAGGTAAGTACGCGTACCAAGTGCCCACGTATACAGGTAGGCTGGATGACATTTGTAAAGGAGTAGCTCGATTTTATACACCTGGTCAATTTTATATTATTGTCCATTTCTGATTGGTGGTTGGCGGCCTTACTTTGAAAACCTTTGGTTTCTTGCCTGTTATCAAATCTTTCCTTACTAGTTTACTGCAAAAGAGAGTTTGGGTATTTGAGACTAGAATTGATATCGACAAGCTAATTTGCTAGCAGTGATATTGGCAATGCAAATAATATTTTATCTTTATCAAAAGGCTGCAGGAATTAAGAAATGGAATTCCTAAGAATGTGCCTTGATTTTACATCCACGTATGGAAGCTCTATAATCTAAGGAGTTGTAGACCAGTTTTCCCTCATGTCCTGGCAATGTGCTGGAAAGAATAAGGGCCAGGAGGGGAGGGTATTACCCAGGAGCCATTTGATAAAATTCTGCCACTCATCCAATAAGGGAATTAGAATGATTCCTTGTCCAGTGGTCTGGTTGAATTAAGAAATAAAATGCAGAGAGGTGGAGTTTAGTTAGATAAACAAAGAGCACCCAACAGTCTCAGTTCACTACAGCTTTATTATCAGGGAGGCTGTCAGGGTCAAACCTAATCACCTGCTCAGAACAGGAGCGTGGGGTCTCCAGCGTGTCTGTTTGCTATCGCTGGGTTCATTGTTGCCTCCTTTGGTAAAATGATGCTTTCCTCAGCAGGAAAAGGACCCTGGAAAAAAAAATGTGTCACTTGTCGATTTTGAACAAGCTTTACCTCTGGCATAAGCAATGACCATGTGTGAATAGAATACCTGCCTTTGAAAACCAGAGTGACATGGCTTTAAAAATCTTGCTGGACAGGAGATCAGTAGCTGGTACTTCCTCTTCTAACCCATTCAAAAGCAGCTTTAAATCGGATTAGCATTTTAACAAACACTTCATGGTTTACTCTCCGCAGGGAGGATCAAAGCACAAGGAGGGCTTTTCAGCTGTTTGCTTTTCCTTTATGTAGAAACCTTACCAGGCCTGTGTGTTTTTTAAACCCAACAAGCCATATGACCAGAGGCTAAAATATAATGTTGATTATCTGTTGATATTTTTTAGTTTCCTATTTGTTGAGCTCTCACCCCAAAAAGCTGCATGCAGGTGCTGGGCACCATGACTTCAGTTGAAATCAGCAGGAACAGGGGGTTTTCAGTGGATGTGAAAACTGGGCCCAGCACCTGCCATAAAGTTCTGTTTAATTTAACTGCAATTCCAACCCACAGAAAAAAAAGTTAAGACTTGCTTGCTAGCAAAACACAATAAGAATATGGCTTCTTGTATGTAACTGAGACTGATGCACTCATAAAAGTATTGTAGTGATTCACACATTGCTTCCCCCCCAACCCCGTAATTTGAATTTGTGTTGTCTTTTGATATCTTCTGTATTTGATTTCTCTTACACTTTACACTAAAAATAAATAGCAGCTTGGTCTCTTTCTCCTAGCAGGATGTAGGTTCCAGAGATGAAGCAAAACAACAAAAATAAAGTTCTTAAAATTAATAAAAATGTAAGAGTGGCCTTCTGTCTAAAGGCTAGAGTGCTGACATTCTTGATTCTATTTCTGGCCCCATCACAAAATTTTTGTGTAACCTTGAGGAAGTCATCAAGGTCCTTCCTACATTATAGTTCCACCAGAGTCAAGGGACTGAACCCTTGCCTACATCAATGAAATTGCGCTGGAACGACTACCTCAATGGAGTTGTATTGTTGTTAGCCCTGGATGCAGATGTACTGCTCCGTGTAAGGCATGATCTGTCTTTAACAGTAGGCCTGATGTCACAGTGCGCTTATTTCTTCCTTCTCCTCCTTATATTTTTCTTCTTGACTCGCTTACAGCTGCTCCCTGTGAGATCCATAAGCTCCTCACATCATTACTTCTCTGTAAATGGGAATTTGCTGAGAAGCAGACTTCTTAATATTTTTTGGTTGAAAGAGTCAGTCTTTGCTGAACTACCTGTGTTGAGATTGAAGCCTATTGTATCTGAGTGGTGGTTGGCCTAAAATGAAATCCCAGATCTGAATACCTCCAAAACTCAGGTGAGTTTGGATGTGAAAGCAGACTTTGCAGGTGACCCCTAAAATTGTGGGAAAGTTTAGATTTGGATGCCAACACTGCATCTTGGTTCAATCTTTATCTCTACTCAAGAATTGTCCCAGGCTCACTTGTAATTCGCCTAAACTTCATAAAAAGGCACATGAGCTCAATTTTGGGTTGATAACAAACCTGAACCCAGGCTTACCAGGATGTGGGCGATGTTCACAAGGCTGTTTGACGACATACATAACTTATTATTTTTAGAGAATTATCTATTACTTCTCCCCCCCCCCACCCATCTAACTTAATTTGGTTAGGAATACAAGAGTTAAATACAGAATCAATGTGAAGCCATATAATGTACAATCTATATTTCATAGGTGAGGTGCTGTGGAAAATGGTTTAAATATTGAAACAGCAAAGAATGTTTTCTGGCTTTTCAGACACAACATGTTGTGTGAAGAAGTGTGGAGCAGACCCACCCTTATAGTTTCCTCTATTTGTCATCTTCAAAAGAATAAAGATAATTTTAGCTTATTTAGTGCTTTGTTAGTTCAAATAAATTAGTTTGTCTAATCAATAGTTATGGCAAACTGATAATACTATAATATTATTATGGCAGGGGAAGTTGTTCCCAGCACAAATGAGAGCCAACGTCCTATTTTTTTGTTGCTGATGGATCTGGTATGAAATCAGACTGTCAACTCACAGGTTCTAATCCTACACACCCTTCTTTCATAGCCATAGAAGTATAGGGGAAAAAAAACAGTTTGTATCAATTCTAAAATGTTTTGAGGGTTTTTTTGCAACCATTTGAGAAAGTTTAACAAGAAAGGAAGGACCGTAGAGAAATCACTCTCAATTTCAGGCATCCAAACAAAATCTGATGGGTTTTTTGTTTTGTTTTGGGGTTTTTTTGCTTATATTTAGCTGACAGATTTTCTTGGGTTTTTTCCCCCAACATTGACTTAATTTATGCAGTGATATGAGAGTCTCAGAGAGTTATTTTACCCAGGAGAGTGTGGTGCTGCCTAATGATTGGCCAGGAAAGGAAAAAAGAAAACACCTGTTGCTCTAGTCCTGCAGATGTTTCTCATCTGGAATATGGACCATTTTGGCCGCTTTTTTGATTGCAGCATAATAAAGAATGAAAATAAGCAATAATTACTAGCAAGGAAAAAGTGCTCAAGAATCCAAGCAGCTGAGTTGCAAAATTGTAGTTTAGTTATATGTATTCAATTACTGATATTTTAACCCTTTTCCTTCCCTTTCCTGTTCTGAGACATCAGTACAGATTAGAAAATGCTTGTCTCCAGAAGGTAACAAATGGGGACATGTTGGCCTTTTTTGCCACCTAGTGCCTCTATCCCTCCATTACTGTGAAAGCATAAATTTGTTAGTCTTTACAAGTGCCACAGGGCTCCTTGTTTGTTTCACTGATATATGGAAGGAGTGGGAATTCTTTTGCAGTAACCATCTCTGCTAAATGCCCTAATTTAATTTAACAGATTAAACCTAGACACTCTCCATTCTAATCAGGTAGGCACTCTCCGGACACATGAAACAATTTAGTAAGTGGAATGAAAAGGACTAGGTTTGACCAGCACTTCTGGATTTTTTGTACCCTAAACCCATGTTAATCATGACTTGCTCTCACCTTTTTAAACAAGACTTGTCCCTTTTCATATGAGATACTAAATCATCTTTAACAGCAAATCAGTTAACATGATACATTTTCCCAGTGTTGACATGGCCGCAGATAATAATGAATTGATCCTGGAATTGATGATTCACCTTTTAAACTCCTACTGACTTCAGGTGTATGACTGAGGTTCAGTTGTTAAACATATGTTTAAGTCCCATTGACTTCATAGGACTCCAGAAGGATTTAAGCACATGCTTATCTGGGTGTCTTGTGGCTGAATCAGAACCCTAAAATATAAAGTTTAAACTGTTTGTCCTTGTCTCAACTTGTCTGTACAACTCTGGTGTTGTGGCCTGCATCTCTGATTTGTTCTTTGCTACCTCCCCTTAACCCATCAATCAACAATGCCAGTTTTAGTGTGTCATAGAAATGCAGGGCTGGAAGGGACCTCAAACAGTCCTCTAGTCCAGCCCCTGCATTGAGACAGGACCAAGTAAAAGTAGACCACCCTGACAAGTGTTTGTCCAACCTGTTCTTTAAAACTTCCACAGCCTCCTTGGAAGACTATTCCAGAACTTCACTAACTGTAGAGATAGAAAGCTTTCCCTAATATCTAATCTAAATCTCCTTGGCTGCAGATGAAGCCCATTACTTCTTGTCCTACCTTCAGTGGACATGGAAAACAATTGATCTCCATTCTCTTTACAACTGCCCTTAACATGCTTGAAAACTATCAGGTCCCCTATCAGTCTTCTTTTCTCAAGACTAAAGATGCTCAGATTTTTAACCTTTCCGCACAGGTCTTGTTTCCTAACCTTGTATCATTTTTGTTGTGCTCCTTTGGACACACTACAATTTGTCCACATCTGAAATGTGAAAGTGTGGTGGCCAGAAGTGGACACAGTACTCCAGCTGATCCTGAAGTATCTTTAGTCTTTCCTTCCATGCCTTTTTGTATGGCACGACCTACACATGGGATACTCTGTACCCCAGTTCTTGGCCAAGCTATCACCCACCCTACAGTCCAGGGCTCCCTAAAAATTCTGTGATTGCCTGTAAGATGTGAACCAAACCATCACTGAAAACTAACTATTCAGTCATATTTCTCCAAATCACTCCTATCTCTGGGTTTAGCTGGCAGTCCCATCTTCTCCTTTTCTGTCTATTAGTTTGTCAGTTCTTTGGGGCATCAACTCTCAGTTTTACTTGCTGAACGAATTCCTTATTGCTGTTATTGCTGATGTAATAGGCAGAGGTTGGTTGAATTACAAGTCAGGAAGTCTGAGTAACTTAATTGCTGGACAAACTGCAATGGAAGCATTTGCTAATTTTGTTAGTAATCTCCTCTGATCAGTAACTAATTTACTGTGTATGTGGTATGTATTTGTACAACATGCACAGTGTGTTGATGTTTCCATACCAGCCTCATAACATAGATAATATTGGGATAGAGTAGAATTTTGTTTTATAGCAGAGAAGTGCCTGAATTAGAAACTTGAATCTGAACTTTGCAGTGCAGAGAGATTAAATCTGAATGCATATTTGCTATTTGGTCCCATTGCTAGTTTTTAATGAAGTTAGGAAGAGGGGAAGTCCCACACAGTGGCGGTGCATTTTAATATACAAATTACAGCTCTTGTACAAGAAAACCTCCACTTATAATGGAGTTGTTCTGCCTCTTTTTTTTTTTTTTTTTAATGTGAACAGAATTGGAAGAAGGGGAGAGAGAAGATAGGGCAGGACATTTTTTATAATAGTAATTTGTTTTCCATAGGGAAAAATCACCTTTTTGGAATTCCATAATATTTTAATAAATTATCTGTCTCCTTTCTTGCTCTCCACCTGTCCACAGTGGAAGGGTCCATTGTTATGAAGCCCGTGATTCCACTGCCTCAGACTCGCTGGGTCATAATTAGAGGGTCAGTGTCGGATTGGCTGAGTGCTTTGCAGTGTTGTGTAATGATGGACAGGCTCACATTGTCTGTAATATATTACCTTGAGGTACTCACTGCAGCCTCTCTTGAGGCAACAGAGGCAGAGTTCCCAACATTTCATATTCCACACTTGGAAAAGTGGCACTTAAAATAATTTTAGTGAGGTGGAAGCTCTATAAGATATGAAAATAAGGCTTTTGAATTGTTGCTACATATACATCTGAGTGTAAATGAAAAGCTTTTAATTTGGCTTTAGAGTCATATTTTTAGAAGCCAGTGTGCCATGTGGTCTGGAACCAAATGTTACGGGTAGCAGATTGGAACAGGGAACACTGTGAATGGAAAAAATAAATAAAATCACACTCTGAAATGCAAATACGCCAGTAAACATGGAGTCATGTCATAGCAAAGCATTTTCCTGAGGAAGAACCAAAACTCAAGCGTCTTGCCTGATTTATGTGTAAAAATATCATTCGTGTAATACATTTTCTGGCTTTATTTCCAGTGTGTTCTGCTCTTGTCAGCCTGTGTGTGTCACATAGCCTGGCCGGATCAGGGAACACTCTCCAACTGCTGCCTGCTTGGTGACTTGCCAAGGCAGCACTGTAAGATTTGCTTCAGTAACTTTTCAGTTCAGTTCAAACAGTGGAAAGCCGCCTTTACCCTACTGACAAAGCAGGAGGGAACCAGTAAAACAACTTTGCAGACACATGGAATCAGAGAGAGAGAGAGAGAGACTGCACTTTAACTGCTTATTTAATTTGACACTGTCCTTAAACATAAGGCCACTTTATTGAATGCTTGAGGCCTGCCAGACCGAGGAAGTTACCTTGTGAAGGAAGGAACTAGACCATACTGTCTAAATATTGTTGATTGTGTATTGAATGGAGGCCATAGCTTGAAGAATCCAAATAGTAGATTTTTGTTCCCCTCTTTGCCTCCTGCCAAAGCACTTCCCATAATTAGGCTCAAAACATATTTACATTCCTGCTGTCTTTGGTACTAGACACGTATGTGTGCGTGGTCTCTCTATACTGTAAAAGTACGTCACTCGAATATATATACAATTATATTCATGCAGAATGTACATTTCTACCCAGCTCTGATGAGAATAATTTCAGCAGAAGGATAAGTTAGTGACGTAAGTGCTTTGAGACTGGCTAGAGCCACAGGAGTATGAGTTGAAGTTACTCCCCTGCCAGGCAATGATACAATCGCTATATAGCAGAGATACAAAATATTAATGAGGTATTGTCTTTTTCTCTCAGTCAGAAGGTCCTTTTAAAAAGGGGCCCATTAAAAAAAAGGACGTTGCTGTGGAAACTAGAAATGGGCTCAAATCAAGAATATAATAACCATATGTAAAGCCCAGAAATATCTGCTCTCTCTTGCAGACACTCGCTGTCCGCTTGTAGTTGAGGCACTCGTGAGTGTAAGTAGAGCCCTGCAAATCTGCGATACCTGCCTTATAACCGCAGACCATTTTTGTGGCTCAGATGCGGATACCAATTTTGTATCCATGCAAGGCTGTAAGTGTAAGGGTCATTCATCCTATTGCACGAAGAGAGACGCCAATATTTGCAGTAGAGTAGCATATGACTGCTGTATCTTGGTAGTATTTGGAAAATGGTGGTGGGTGCACAACTGCTTTTCAAATGCATTGCTTCTCACACCCTTCCATCCCTGCTAATTAGTAGCCAGCCATTGAATAGTTCCGTTTTCAACAATGAAGTTGCATAAGGGAGGACTGGATATGTTAGAGCAGAAGTTCCCAAAATGTGTCTGCTCACATGGTACTGGCTTCCAGCTGCCAAATTTCATTAAAAGGCAGTTAAACATTCATGAATTACTCGGCTAGGGTCATTTAAGCCATTATTGTAGCTTTCACCTGAATGTTATATGATCACAAAGGGTAAAGGGGTTGGTGTGATCACAAGCAGGAGGAGATGGGGAGATAATTTCTGTGTTTAAGATGTAGTTCATGCTATGGGAAACATTGGAGAACCCCGGAGTTAGGGGGCTGGTAGTAAGCGAGAAATAGTATTTTACTTCTAAGACACCGTTCAGATGTAACCCTGGTCAACAGTGACTGAAAGAGGATGCTGCTGGTGGTCTTTGTGAAATGACTGACCGTCAAACACGGCTCCCAAGGGGCAGGTCTCCCTTGAAAACTTCCACTGCAACTAAGTTCCAATTAGCAACCTTGCTGGCAGTAGCTGCAGAGAGAACAGGGCTTGTAGGCTGGAGACTGAACAATCCTTTTCCCCAGAGCCCTTCTCTGGAATATGTTTTACCCCCTCCTAAAATTTCCCATTGTTGCTGCCACCATCAGCAGTGGGAATTTTTAAGGAAAATGTCTAGTGTTGACACAGCCTCAGAGAGTAGGTGCCCCTGAGAACTGAGATGAGGAGGAGCCAGGGAAGCTTCGTTATTGCTACCTGCTCTGTCAATAAAACCTAGGCCGTTAGTCTCCCCAGCTGTCCATCTAGCACTTCTCATGACACTAAATTCACGCAGGTTAAATTGGTTACAGGAAAACAGGAACAGTTTGGTGACACCTTGAAGTATTCAGTAGCCATTTGAATACAAAGCTGCTCTCTGCTTAGTTAAGTCAACTGTTTGCCAGATTTGGTAAATTTCTCCTTGCCCCTCAAAAGCAATTAAATTTCTTTAAGAAAACATGGCTGATTATATTTGACCCCTGAAGTAGTTCTGTCAGAGGCTTTGCAGGGTTTTGTACACAGAGACAGGAATGCAGTAAAGTGTTGTTTCAGGCTGACAGATATATGTTTTTCTCCTTGCAGCACATTACTCAGAAATCCCAGATGTTTCTGCCACTCTTACTTGACCTAATGTCCGCTGTGTGTGCCCTCTGAACAGCTGGGACTGACCCAGCATCCAACTTGAACATATGGCTGCACTTGTGCAGAGGAGTGACTCCAGAGCTATGGATTGCACCTGGTTAGGTTGCAATGGGGGACAAAAGGCGGTGGATCAGGATGACTAATTTGCAGGGTGTTGATTGAAACAGCTGCGTGAACTACCCTGCTAATGAAAAGGCAGGAGTTTAAATGGCTTTAACTGGTATTGTAAGCTCTTCCTGTCTAGCACATTCCTTAGGGTTTGCATATAGTGGGTCCCGTTATGGCAGGCAAAAAGGTGTTGCCATTAGGTTGACCTAACCGGTGGTTCTTACTAAGTCAACTTAAGTTTTCATTAAGTCGACTTAAGGAATTTCCTAAGTCGACTTAATGAAAGCCCAGTGTGGATGGGGAGTAATTTAGGTTGACTTAAATTGCCAGCGTAGACATACCCCTGGAATCTGTAACAAGTTTTTCACCTGACTAGTGTCTGACTTTGGGCAAGTTACTTAAATTCTCTGGGTGAAATCCTGGCTCCACTGAGGTCAGTGGGAGTTTTGCCATCAACTTCAGTGGGGCCAAGTGTGCTCTTTCTCTGTATTTCATGTTGATTTCTTCTTAAATACAAGCTATTCCAAAGATTCAACATAACATCCAGATTTCACTCTCTGTCTTTGTCTACACAAGAAAGTTATCTAGTCTACAGTCGTGCTTAGTTTTAATCTATGCTGGAAAGTGTCAATCAAGCTAAAACTATATAAATCACACTTGAACAGAATGGGGAGTCTACACAGGGTTTACCCAAGCTGTTTAAAAATACACCTTTAAATGGTGCAGATATATGTGTGGACAAGGGCAAAATTGATCCATGTATACTGGGGGAGGGGAGCACATAGGGTGTGTCTACACTGGCAACTTAGGTCGACTTAAGGACACTTAAGTCGACCTACACAAAGCTGTGTCCACAATGGGCTTTTATTAAGTCGACTTAATAACACCACCTCTGAAGGTCAACTTAAGCCTTAAGTCGACTTTTTAAGTCGATTTAAAGCCAGTGTGGACGGCTATGTCTACTGTTAAGTCAACTTAACAAGTTTGACTTAAGTCAACTTAAAGTGTAGCCACTCTGCTAAGTCGACGTAACTTTACAAGTGTAGACATAGCCCTAGTGAGCCTGATTACAAGCACAGCACTTTGAAAACCCCAGATGAAAGGATCCATGCAAGTGCAAAGTGTGTATTTATTGTTCTTTAGACTCAGCTTTCAGCTGCAGAGGTCTGGTTGGGCGTAGTTTAGAGAGAGCAGCAGCAGCATCCAAAGTGGACTCCTTACCAGTTTAACAGAGGTGAACAGAAAATAACTCTTAAGGTTTTTAGACCATCCAGAGAAAAATTTTTTTAATAAGGATGATTTGAATAAAGCAATATAGAAAAGGTTTGTTTTTCTTCACTTAACTCTCTAGTTTTTAGAGTAACTTCTCCTATAGAGAATAGAGCTCTATTGATGTAATCCCCATGGAATTGTGTAGGCCTTTTCCTAAGAGGCATTTGCCCTTAAAGCTAAAGCTTCCTGGATATAGTTTGAAGTACATTGACAAAGTGGGGGTGAAAGTTTGCCTAAATTCCTGATTCTTTGAGTCCTATCTGCTTTCACTTTCTGGAGCTTGAAACTTCGCAATGAAAAGAAACCAGGCTGCATGCAAATAAAAAGGAATTACTTTTCAAAAAAATATTTTTACTCTTTTTAAAAGTTCCTTAACTGGCTTCACAATTACTGTGTCTAAATCCCTCCCATTGGTCAGCATTTAAAAACACCCACTCAACTATTAATAAACACTGAAGATTTATTTACAGCTTATCTTGCATCTGAACATCTGTTTCTCCATCACTATGAGGTTCTCCTGCAATGATTTAATGTAATTCCCTACACGAGGGTTAAATAAAGTTGAGAGGTTCTGACCATCAGCTTCATGCCATGAGGGCCTGTTCTATGAAAACAACTCAGCAGTGGAAATGTCTGACTCTAATTCGGAAATAAACCAACTGCAAGGGGGAAAAATGCCAACTAATCAATGTAGGCTTGGGTTTCAGCGTCAAGTCTTTAATACAAAAGGAAGATGTGAAGAAATAATGTGAAGAAAATTACAACAGACCGATTCTAATGGATCTAAAAAATTGGGGTTGTGTAGTATTTTTCATCTCCTTTCTTCCACCAAGCATAGTCTTATTCTTTTCCTTGGCTGGATTTCAAAGTTTAGCACCAAGTTTTGATGGGAGGACTTGTATTTTTTTTTTCTGGGAGTATTTAGTAAAGCCTTGTGGTGTTCCGTGTTTGGCAACAGGGCAAAACACAATTGTAGCAGGTGGGGATGGGAGGGGTTGGTAACCAAACCTACAGCTACTGATCACAGGAACTCATTGGCTGATCCTTTGATACTGGACTACAAGAGGACAAAACAGTGTGACATGGGACACTTCCTTTCCCAAATAAAGATATGATACAGGACACTTAATACCTTATTCTGGCTGTAATCTGGCCTTTAGGAACCTGTATTTAGCACAAGAACAAGGTTTCATTACATAGGGTGAACAGCCTCTTTAAACATAAAAGGTTTATATGCTACAGGATTAGAACAGCATTCTTGCATCACAATCAGAGGAGCTTTGAAGTCAAAGGCACAGTAAATGTTTACTTCAATTCTCTCTGATTTTCTAAAATCAGACAGAAGCAGAATTTACGGAGAGGCAAGTAAGGCACAACCACACTTTTTGCACCTGCCTTTCAGAAGTCTGTTCCAATTTTGCACTCCTAAATAACTTCCAGCTCCCGTATAGCACTTGACGTTGTAGCATTTGATTGGGCTGAGTGCTACAAGTGCTCTAGCAATTACCTGCACCTGCAATGTTGTGCCTGTAATTATTTGTGGGAGCAAAATTGGATGCAGAGCTAAGAGCTTTTTGAAGGTCAGGGCCTAAAGCTTCTGCTAAGAAATGTTAAACAAGATTAAGCTTCTAAAAATCTTTAACACTCCTCCTCTCGGCGCCCTGCCCCCATTCCTTCACCCCCTCATACTCCAGTGTTGTAAGGTGGCATCATTATTGTAATAGGCAAAGTAACTAGTTACATGTAGCACATACCCTTCATGCAGAAACATAGAATCCTGATCATGAGAGATGAAAATTATTAGGCCATTTCATCCTTCCTGCAAGACTGTTCTAAGGCTATGTCTACACTGGCAACTTAAATTGACTTAAGGAGGCTTAAGTCGACTTAAATTAAGCCACGTCCACACTAGGCTTTCATTAAATTGACTTAAGAAATTCCTTAAGTCGACTTAATGAAAGCTTAAGTCAACTTTGTTACTACCACTCATTAAGTTGACTTAACCCTTCAGTAGACTCCTTAAGTCGACTTAAGGACAGTGTGGACATAGAGTAACCCTTAAGTCGACTTTAATAAGGTCGACTTTAAGTCGACTTAAAGTTGACCTTACTAAAGTCGACTTAATAAAGTTGACTTCACTTTTCTAGTGTAGACATAGCCTAAGAGTTTTATTCAGTCTAGTTTAAAACATCCCAAGTGAGGAGGCAATTAGCTCCAAGGGTTAGATGGAAGTTCTGAATCAATTAGAGGTCATAACTTTACGGAGTTTGTGCAGTGCTGTTTCCTGTGACATTGACCCACTTAACTTCAAATACTGACATGGGGAAGAATTAATGTTTCCATTTGACAGCAAATGGGATTTTGATGAATCCCACATCCCATTACCTGCCAGTTAAGAAGCTCATTCAAGAAGGCCAGGGCAACACAGGGTCTTATTTGACCAATGAAACCTGATGATCTTTCTCTCCTTCCTATATACTGAAGAGAATTTGATCTGCTTTGGCTTGTTTTGCAGCAACTTCAGTGAATACAGTAGGATGAAGATGAGATAGGATGCAGGAACCTTTTAACATCCAAAGCATTTGAAGATCACTGGGCCTTTCCTGTCCTTGAGAAAATAGTAATGCAGAGGACACCTGAAACAACAACTCCTCCTCTCCTCATATCTTCGGTGAAAGTCACAAATCAACCCCCCTCTTTTGCTTCTTTGCATTCCTCCCATTTATCAAGTCAGTTTTTTGTTTTCATTCCTCTGCGCCAGGCCAAGTCTCTGTGAGAGGCAGGAAGTGCTGTAATCAAAGGAATGTTTCTAACTTTAGTTCTTTTGACTGCAGTGACAATTGCCATGTTATTTTATTTAAATAAACATCTCCTTTTACTGGAGTGTGAATTAGCCTCTGTGTCAGGCACTGCACTATATAAAGGGACGTTTCCAGGAAACATGGTACCAAGTGGGACCTTGGTCTTAGGCAGGAGAATACATTTGAATTAATGTTCTTACCCTGCATCACATCTTAGCTGATAGTACTGCCAAAATTACACACCAGCATGTGGCTCCCTGCACCAACGGACTGAGGAGGGTGGAGGTGATGGTTTGAGACTTGGGTGGATGGCGAGATTCCATTACTCTAACCTTCTGTTGCATGTCGTGTCTTGCTTGAAACTGCGCGTCAGGGTTTCGGTCAGTCTTGCAGGCTGAGGAAGGCTTTTTTGTTTTTTTGTTTTTTTTCTCTGATGCACATCTGGCCAGGTGTGTTCTGGGTGGTTGTCTTTCTCTGTCTCTCTCTCTCTCTTCCCCACATTCTCCACCCAAAGCCTCTGGGACTGGCCATACCTAAGGACAGGACACCTGACAAGGTGGACCAGTGCAGTGAGATGGTATAGAGAATCCTATTTTTTGATCCTTGGCTGGTATGTCTTGCTCATATGTCAAGGACAAGCTGATTGTTGGATTTGGGGTTGGTATTGTTATAGAAATCACTGCCAGTGAAATGGAAGTCCTGACACCGATTTTGATAGGAGCAGAGTTAGGTCAATACAACACTTTTGAAAATCTCACCTAAATGACTTATCCAAAACTAAGAATAAGTAATTGACAAGATCAGGAATAGAACCCAAGCAATTTTGGTCCTCTAATCCCCCATTCTTGACTAAATGGTCTCCTTCTGCAAACTGTTCCTAGAATTATTTCATCCATTTGCTTTAAAATCACTGTATTTTAAGGGCAGGTTTTGGATATGTACACATACCCTATCCCTGCCTTCTCTTAACTTTGAGTTCAAATTTTTTTTGAATGAAAGAGAGAGGCAAAAGAAGGGGAGTGGCCAAACACAGAAGAGTGTGGAAAGAGAAGTGAAAGGTAATCCTTACTCAATACAAGATACTGGAAACTGTGGGAGGAACCAGATAAGCTGTGTTTAGGGGTGTGGGAGAAGTGGGGATGGGGAAGGGATCTCTGAGGTTGACTTCCCAGCAGGTTGACATCCTTTCTTGGTCCTGCTTCGCTTTGGTCCCTGTTGCTTGCTCTCCTGGAGCTTCTTCAAAGCAACAGTGGTGGATTGAGCCTAATTTCTCAACTCCCATCATAACAAAAAAGAAAGTCACTTTGTGGAAGGAAAGCTGAAGGGATGTTGTATTTCTCTCAAGCAAGTTATTGACAAACAAACTGGCCAAGCTGTTACTTTTCCGTTCTTTCTTGTCGGTATTGCTTTCAGATCTTCTGGCTTCCACATCCTGTTGAGGTTGCAGTTCATACAAAGTAGCAAGATCATCAAAGAGAGGATCATGAAAAAAAAACCTGTTTTATGACATGTCTTCAAAGTGCCTTTCTAGAAGTTCAAAGGACATGAAGAAAGGAGGAGATGAAAATCAAAGGAAGATGGCAGGGAAAATTAAAGCCTCAAAGGAACTTCATGGCATGTTTTCCATAACACTTTCAATGCCAAAATTAAAAGTGTTCACAGCACAGGCCTTTCTGTTTATGTACAATTAATGCAAGGAAGCAGATTGTTTGTTACTTGTGTGGGTTTCAGAGTAGCTCAGCATGGTCTATGCAGCTTTTACCTGCACCCACCAGTAACAGCATCAAATTTTATTCACATTCTTGTTTGTCTGAAATTCAGCTCTGGGCTGGCTTTGAGACTTGTTCCCCAACTGGGAGTTTTTGCTTTGTAACCCACTGAAAGGTATTGTGTGCCTTTTGAAGAATTGCTTTGTCCCAGGGAGGCACAAAAAGGAGACTTGTTGAGGTGCTATCTTCTTTCTGTGTAGGCTCCTCACAGTAGACCTCAGCTACTGGATCACTAATTACTGCTGCTCCATGTTTTCTAACGTGTCAGGTTTGTATTTAATGTAAATCTGCCAGTAGGTACTTAGACAACCCTCATCATCAGAGAATCCTCTAACATAAGGGCAGATTTCGCGGTCTGGATTAAGGCAATTTCTAACCCCCTTGGAGGCAAGGGGATTTTCCCCGGTGCTAGAAGACAGAGAGGCAGTATGTACACAATTAAACTATGTTCTTGGTTTGCTGCAGGAGACTTTAAATTTTAATACATATAGGAAAGTAGTGAAGATACTCTAATAAATTAAATGAATGGCTCTTAGTATTCAGTTCTGCTCAGTCAGCTTCATTAGTTTTATAGCTTTTCTGCTTATCAGAGACACAGAGGTTCCTTTGCTTCGCTGTGTCCATCTTATTAAACAAAATGAAAAATAGCAAAATGTGCTGTGTTGGAAAGAAGCCAAGATATTGTACAATGTTGGAGCCATTTTCTAGCCACTACATTCATGGATGTGGTCCCACTGAGGTCAACTGGAACCACTTCATGAATGAGGGGAGCAGGACTGAAGCCAAATAGAAAGGATGTACCTTGGAAAAGGCATTACTAATAATCTTGCATTGGGAGTCTTTGTTCATATAGTTCCACTGTTGAGGTGGAAAGATTGGAAGACAGCCGGGTGAGTTAATTGAGGAAAGGGAAAGGTAACTGTAGCAGGTATCTGTGGAAGGAAGAAACTCAAAGAAAATACCACCAATATTCTTGGTGTCCCTATAAACCTGTATAGAAGACATAGATTGCTCTCTGTTACAACTCACTCTTCCACAGGGCTGGTCTTAGAGATTCTGGGTCCCCCCCCCTCAGCATGGCACCTGCCAGCCCCACTGCCACCCCCCCAGCCTTGCCGGTGGTCCCCGCTGCGGGCACCTGCTCCCCCCCACTGGCCTCTCTAGGAGCTGCCACAGGGCCGCCATTCCCTCTGGGACCCCTGGCACCCACACTGGCTTTGCCAGGGCCGCTGTCTGGTCTCTTGCCAGCCTCTCCTGGGTTCTAGCCACGGTCCCCATTCCCCCCTCACCATCCTCTCCGGGGTTGCCCTGGCCCCACCGCTAGGCCCCTGGCCAGCTTGCCCCCTCTGGCCTCTCTGGGGCTGCCCTAGTCCTGCCGCCGGGGTCCCCGCCCCCCATGCTGGCCTTGCTGGGGCCCCCGTTGGGTCTCTGGCCTCCCTCCCATGGATGGCCTCTCCAGGACTCCTGCCATGGGCCCCACAACTGCAGCTTGGGGGCCTTGCACCCTGCGGGGCCCTGGCAGTTGCCCCACCTGCTGACCTGCTAAGACTGCCTATGCTCTTCCACCATTAGGCATCAAATCCATTAGATTTCGCCTTTCCTTAGTTGATTGCTATTCAAGCATTTATGGGGTCAACACATATTTGTTATTTCTGTAATCTTATAAAATCTTTCATTTTGTATGGGTAATAAGCACAGAAATTTGTTCATTGGCAAGTTTGAAAGGCTGGTATTTAGAACAAGCAGATCAGAAAACCTTTGCTGGGCACTTTCCAGTTTAATTCCTTCTACTCCTTTTTAATTTTGCACTGTGCTCTGCTTCCTGCTTTAGACAGCCATCTGAGGACAGTCAGGAAGGATAAATATATGGGAATTCGAATCCATTTTACACTGTGGATTTGAAATTTCCTGGTGGACCTGAACTCTGGTGTAGTGTGTGGTATTTCAGAGGAGAACTGGGGCAGAGAAAATTATAATGACCTCCATTTGTATAGTTTCTCTCTCTCAGAAAGATCCCAACTCATTTTACAGACTATTGAGTAATTTGCGCCCCCCGCATCCACTGAAATGGGACCTCTGGGTGAAATTCAGCAAGTGTTTAGTAGCACTCAACAACACTAGAAGAGTTTGCAACTTCATTTATTTGCAAGAATAGCAGGAATTTAAGGCAAGCAGAATATAATTCCTCAAAGTGGAAATCAGCCTTGATTCTGGGTCTCTGACCTGTACTGTCCCCCACTGGCACTCCTCCAAAGCTCCAGGTGATCTTTAATAATACAAGTGGTTAGAACTCAGTTTCCTGTTTCCTTTGAAGAATGGCACCTCCTTCACCAGGGTGCTCCTAAACACCAGCATTAGGCATCGGTTCAATAATAACCTTGACAAAAAAATGCCACCTTCTGAACACCATTTTCTATAATTCCTAGATTTTCCATGGAGGTCCTCCCCACCTTGGTTTATGTGAGAAGATTACAGCCAAAGCAGGTGTGCCGAGAAAAAGGCCTAGAGAAACTTTCTGCCTCGACACAAAACACATGTGTCGTATACCTGTCTTCTCATGGCTGGGAATTGGGGTCAGGGTGGAGGGGGTAATCATTCATTATCAGCTTACACTGATGTGCACTAACTTTTCATGTGTGAAGATCTCAACTCTAGTCTTGGCTCTTGGTAGGAGCCTCTTTCTGAAGTGAAGTTACACAGCTATAAAACTGATGTAAATAGGATGTGAACCAGCTGTCGCTAATAAAAATGCATTGGGGCATCATTTCCTACTCACAGATGGATGCTTGTCACATATCCAAAACGTGAAGGTCCAGGACTATGATAGCAGAAGTTTTTGCTGGTCAAGGTGCGGTGGCAGAGGATTGTGTGTGTGTGAACGTGTGTGTATGTATTGTATAGCACCTTGCCTCCATTACGTTTCATATGGAATTTAACTCTTTTTTAGATGTTATTTCTAGGTTATTTCCTTCTTCCCTATTAAATTGCAAAAGGACATGAAGATTTCTAAATGTTTTTCTATTTTCTTTTATATATGTATAAAATTTTGTATTTTCCTCAATATTTTCTTTTAACTGTCTGTTGCTGAATGAACTCTGTAAAAAAAAAAAAACTGTCGCTGAATGAACTCTGTGAGTATAAGGAAAAAATCAATATGCATCACATGTCACATTGGGAGAGGCTTTTTTGGCCATATTTGAGGGGATGTGGGGAAATGTAAATTACAGATTTAAAAAGGAGTTAATTTCACAAGATTATGGGAAGAGGGAAGGCAGTGGGAAAATCCACTTCCTGCCCAAGGTGGTTCTCTTAACTTTCCCCACCTACACAAGCCATATGTACCCTCACTGCTGAGCCAGAGATCGTCTTTTGTATTTCTCTGGCAAAACTGTAGCACAATAATTAAAGTCCATATGCAAAGGCTCCTACACACAGCCCACGCTGAGTCTTTTAATTAATGTGTAATTGGTCAGAGAGGTACTGTCAAATAGCTTCTAGTCTGGTCTATTGTATTTGAAAAGGAATAATTAAAGCAGAAAGACCCATCTGTTGGAATGATTAATTCAAAGTATGAATTTTGGTACTGTTTCTATTTTTAATAGTTCTGCTCAAAGTACTTTTTCTTGTATATGAATGACTAGTATATGATGTTGGGTTTGTTCTGAGTGGAGAGCTGAAGATAAAAATGATATTTCAGAACAAAGATGAGTTCTTCCTGTTTTAAATTGATCTAGTTATTTGGAGGATTGGTTTTCAGAGGCCAATGGGAAGTCTTAGGGCTTATCACTGCTCAAAATGAGGTCTTTTGTATCTTGCTATTATTTCCATTCTTTTAAACTTTTGGGAGAGGCTTTATACAAAAAGTGGGTAGGATGAATAAAAGACAAACAATATGCCTTCTGATTGGAAGCTGGTTGCCATGTTAACATGGGGGACATAGGCTGTATGCAGGGCAGTTATGTTATTTCCTAACTATTTTTAATCCACCCCAAGAACTGATACAGTCGGCCTTATGAGAGAGAAACACATGTGAGTGGCTGGAGATTTAAGAGTAGAGCTGCCAGAATTGTGTGCGGGAGTCAGGTTTGATTCAGAGGAGAGGACTGGAGATTCAAACCTCTTGTCTTGAGGTAGACAAGAAGGATGGAGCAGTTGATAGCATCAAAGTGCACTGAATCAAGTTAGATGTGGAAAGAGATGCACCGCAATCAGAGAGAAACATCAGGATGTGGGCATGTTTGTATTTCAGGTTTATGTCACTACTGAGTTTTTGGATATATCCATAATTTTACTCCCTCAAGAGGAAAGCGTTCACTGGTGCTTTTCGGAGCTTTGGGTCTTTGAACTGCTTTGAAAAAGCTAAGATTTTTCTCTTTTGCTTTCCCTCCCTATCCCCATGAGACTGCATCCCACTTACATTTGGTTACTGTGATTCTTTAATTCTTCCAGATGTGGGTTTTGGGGTTGTTGGGTTTTTTGGGTTTTTTAAAATATAATTAGTGACTATAAATAGTATTTTACAATTCCTGGCATTTCTCTTTGACATATGTACATATAATTAGGCTAATAGCACTTGTTTGATACCGTTACAGAATATAAATTTGGGACGGTTGCCACATGCCAAGATTTAAAGCAGTGGTTATACTTGGAGATTGTCTGCACCTGCAAGCCATCTAGTTTACATATTACAGTTACATGGCATCAATTAGCCACAAACTGACATTAAGATTACTGACAACAATTAGAATGAGTTAAAGTGGTATCATGTGTCCCCACTATGAAGAACTGGAGATCTGCACCGCAGATTGTAGATTCAAACAAAGTCCTGCTATTTACCCAAGCTGTTAATTTTGCCCTTTTCACTGCAAGATCCTGCATTTAAAAATGATGCCTCTGGGAAACTCATAGTTCAGCTATACATAGCAATCTGCTATTATTGAGTGGTCTGGCTGGTCTTAAAAGAGTCTCTTAATATATCAGGCAAATGAGTACATTAGCATAGATGAGAGTATTTTGAGAGGCCTGACCAATGTTCCTATTTGGGCTAGTTTCACTCATAATTTATGCCTGTATCTTTTCTGGAGTAGAACTGAAGAGGGTTCAGATTAAATGACAAGTTTGAGCATATTCGCACAAGTTGTCTCGTTCTTTACCATATGTACTATCTACCGTCTGGAGAAATCCCCCTTCTTTTGTATTTATGGTTTTGTGTGTGTGTTACATATCTGTGTACCTATAGATACCACATGTGGTGTGGCGGTACCTATTGATAAACTGTATTTCTCACATCCATTTACCACCATACCTGCATTCTGTCAGGACTGCTTCAAACTTTCCAAACAGCAGAGTAGTTTCAAACACTGTTTTGTTTTTAATTAAATAACTGGCAAAAAACCTATTTCCTTCTTTTCCCCTGCTATGGAATTCTCCCTCTCTTAGCTCACTCCACAGCAGCACCACCAACACATGCTAGTTATTACCATAATAGCTGAGCACCGCACAGTTTTTAAGGTAATTTTAGGGAAGTATAATTTTAGAGCTGGAGGGATGAGATACAGTAATCTGTCTAGTTCAAGTCCCGTGGTGGAGCAGCAGGGAAGTGAAATCAGGTCTCCCAAGTCATAGGTCATTTCCCCTATCCAATCTTTCTTTCGGCTATGTGAGGCTCAGTGATGGCAATATTCTTTCCTACCCTTGGTGATCTGATATCGAGTGTGAACAGTCAAGAGGTGGGGGGGGGGGGGGGGGGGTAATAGGCACCTATAAAACAAAGTCCCAAATATCAGGACTGTACATATAAAATCAGGACATTTGGTCACCCTGTCCTGCATCAATAACTGGTCTAACATCTCATGACCTTTCACAGCTACAAGGAGAAAGGTTTTTTGCTTGGCTGGCTGGTTTTTACCTCCAAAGTGCTGAGATTCCCAGCTTTCCATGGGATTCACCAAATTCGATTCAAGACTGGAAAGATCCTGAGAGTCACACTTTAAATTCATTACTTTTTTGGTATAGAAAAAAACTTACCTTTTAGAGGTTTCTAAATTTTATCCACTAAGTATATCTGAACTAGAGTTGGCTGGGGTGTTTTTTTTGACCAAAGGTTTTTGCTTTGGAAACTGGCAATTTGTCGAAACAGAAGCTTTTCATGGGAAAAGGTTGATTTTGACGATTTATTTATTTTTTTGTTTTGACTAGAATACTTTTTGGAACAAATAGGCCTGAAATATTTTGCCTCCTTCAAAACTAGAATTTTTGGCTTTCTGGTTTAACATGACTTTTTGTTTTAAAAAAGTACGCTAATTTTAATAAGAATTATTTTAAATAAAAAACTGTCAAAATCAAAATTCTCAGCATAAAATGTTTTGATTTACCCAAAATGATTTTCTTCTTAGCTATTTGATTCACAGAAGTTTTTGAGAGTTTCACTTCATCCCAATTTGGGATGGGAAAATTTTTCAATATCTTGAAAATTTTTGTGAGACAGGAAAACCATTTCCCTACCCTGTCTAATTTGAACAATCCTATACAGCTGGACTAATGTTAATTAAGACAAGAATGATTTTATAGGTGGTTTCTAGCATTACAAAAATAGTAGCAACAGAGCTCCGTTTACTTATACTGGTAAGTATGGAAATCATTACAAATTATTTTTCCATAAAGAAACCCAATAGTGTTTCGGATATTGTTTCTGTTACAAACCTGCTCTGGTGGAATTGCTGCTCTCTAATTACGCTGACTCTCCACTAATCTACTACAAGCTCTCCCTTACTAACAACCACACACCACAATTTAGCACAGAGATATAGAGATGTTGTTCATCACTACTCCCAGTGTCTACCCACCAGTTCACCCACACGTTATCTGCTGACCACCTCCAAAGGATCAATTTCTAAGGCTTCTGTAACCTAAATCCTTGAAATGTTTTCTGGAGCTGTCCCTTTTGGGAAGGAGCTTGAAAATTATGAAGAGGGGACATCCATTTCAGGGATTCCAGGGAAATGCAATGACATGCCCAAAAGGTGGTTGGAGAGAAGAAAAGATAGTCTTTTCTTTTTAATTTTAAGAATTCACTAACAAAAGGAAAACATTAAACTTTGGATTGCATTTCATCTCCAGGAAAAGAGATTGTCTTTAGGGCATTGGGAGGCAATTTAAGTTACTGACTTGTAATTATGGGAAGCCAAAAAGCCATGGAACCTGACTTCCATATGCTTGAAGTTCACACATGTAGGCAGTGCTGTTGTAAATAAAGGAGCAAAGTGACTTGTTTTCTGTAGGCTAGCATACTTGTCCTATGCCATGTGACCGATCATATGTATTCTGAAGGATACAGGAATTTGGTTTGCAAATATTTCTAAAACCTATGACAGCAACAGTGTTTTTCAGCTTATATTGATGGTGAGACAAATCACGCATGTGACCTCTTTATTGAATTAAAGCATTTAGAGACGGGAAAGTGCTAATGTGCTTTTTAGGCTTGGGAGGCACACTCAAGAAAAGAATGTCACAACCTCCTTCCCTCATGTCCTTTTACTTCTTCAGTAAATTTCTGAAATACCTGTCTGTTTATAAAGCTTTCAGCCTATAATGCTTGGTCATCCACACAGTATTTCCTATTATAGCAGGGAGGAAGAGCAGTCTTCAGGGAAAGCATGGGTCTGGGAGTTAGAGATGGGAATGGAACCCAGATTTTCTCTCACAGACTCCTCATTTAGACTTGGACAAGTCACCTAAATTCTCTCTGCCTTGGTTTCTTTATATGTAATAATACTACCATACTTCATGAGTGGGTGAAGTTTGAAATTTCTTAATGCTTATAGAGTGCAGATGAGATGATGGCCACTGTATAAATGCAAGGAGCTGCTTTCAATAGCTTTGAAGTGGCTGTAATAATTATTTGAAGTATTGCCAACCCTGAATTCTTAAAAATCGTGAACCAGGTCCCCAAAAAATCATGAAATTGGCTTAAAATCAAGATATATTACAGAAATAATAATATTTAGTGTTCTTTTTATTTGCCCTCTGGTTTCTGAACCTTAAGGATGCTCTCGAGTCACATTTTTAGCTTTTTGCTGCATCTATGAAGGCTAGAAACTTGGAAGAAGGGGAAAGGGGTAAATGAAAGCTGAGATCCTCAGGCAATCATTTGATTCCAGGAACTGAGGATTTAAGGAAAACACCAAATATTGTGACACTTGCAATAAAACTGTGAGGGTTGGCAACACTGTAACTGTATCCATGTGTTTTAGGTTATGAATGCATCCATGTAGCCTCTGATATTTACCTGTAATAAAATACACAGGATCACTGAGGTAACATCCTTCCAAGTACAGGATGCAGTCTCCCTAGCAGAGAATATATCATCTATATAAGACTATGTTTACACTAGAGACCTTATAGTGGTACAGCTGTAACGTCTCCCGTATAGCCACTTTACGTTCTCTCCCGTCGGCATAATTAAACCACGCCCAACAAGTGGTGCTAGCTATGTTGGAGGGAGAGCATCTCCTGAGTCCCATCGACGTAGGGTTATGAACACCAGTACGTCTGTTAGTGTAACTTATGTTGATCATGGTATATAGACATAGCCTAAGTAATACTTGATTTGTTCAGAAGGTGGGTGGGCTCTCGTCTCTGCTAGGAATGTAAAAATGATGAAGAGTCCTGTGGCACCTTAGAGACTAACAAAATAATCTGGAGGGGTAGGGCATAAGTTTTCATGGGCTGGAATCCACTTCATCAGATGCCCAAAGTGGAAACTTCAGTTTGGTAGGTGTATATATAAATGTAGCGATCAGGTATAAATCAGGCTAGGTATATATAAATGTAGAAATCAGTTGACTGTTAGTTCATCAGAAAATGTAACAGACTAAATGTCTTGGAGCCTGCATAACTCAGCAATTGCAGGTAACTTTTCCAGTAATTAATTTTCAATGAAACGTTTTCTAATTATAGAAAATTATTTTTGCAAACATTTTCCTGGGAAGGGACTCTCATGCTATGCCCAAAAAGGTGGAAGGGTGGGATGCAGAAACAGTGCCTGGAAAAAAATCCAGCGACATGCTGAATATATTTATTATCAGACTAGAAAGCAAGCCAAAAACCTGGTGCTAGTTTCTGGGCAGACTCTATTGGTCTTTCTTTAGGTGTGGCTCTTTAAGTGTTTTGTACAACTAGCTTAAGTGAAGGGAGCATTCACACATCCATTTGAATGAGTTTTTAACTCAATTCATAAGGTTTGACCAAACTCATGTCTATAGCTATATCTTCTACACACAGGGCCCAGGGCCAGATCCCATGTCTGACAACTTTTGGACTTTGGATCTGGGGGTTTGGTTTGGCCCGGCCCATTAAAGAGACTGGCAGCTAGTCATAGAATCATAGAGTTGGAAGGGATCTCATGAGGTCATCTAGTCCAACCCCCTGCTAAAAGCAGGACCACTCCCACTAAATCCTTCCAGCCACAGTTACATAATATGGCTACTGTTTATGTGCATAGGGTTGTCTTTATGGCTCTTATGTTAAGCAAGGGAATTTAATTAGAGGTTAACTGTGAAACAACCCAACAATAGTTATAAAAATTGTATATATAGATGGGATGGGTATGTATATGATTGACAATAAATTTGGATTATGAAAGTTTCAGCTAATTACAGGGCTTCTCAATTTTTTTTTCCAGGACTCCCTTTCAAAATATTTCAGGCTGTGATGATTCCTCCCCCTCTGCCCAAAAATGATGATGCCCCCCCCATGCCATGCCACTCTTACGTCTACACTTCTGCTGGGGGTAGCATTGCCTTCAGAGCATCCAACCAGCAGCTGCTGCTCTCAGGCCACTAGCTCCGAAGGGCTCTGTCTGTCAGCCATGCATGGAGTCTGCCAGTGCACGATCCTCTGCCCCCTATAACCTCATGACCCATGAGGGGTCCCGATCCCCAGTTTAAGAACCCCTGAGCTAATAGAAGGCGTTGACAATACAGTGAATAGATATCATGGGGCATGAATCCGTTTTTAGAATTTGGGGTTAATGCAGGGCCGGATTAAGGTCGTTGTAGGCCCTAGGCGCTTCTGTTTCATAGGCCCTTTAGTGGATGCATTTTTATGGGTAAATCAATTTCTGTGGGTAGATGGGTGATCAAAATTATTTTGAATAACATTGACATGACTCTACCTTTTTGTGTATACACTGTGCCTCTCTCTCTCTCTCTCTCTCTCTCTCTCTCTCTCTCTCATATATACTCAAGAAGAGATCTTTGTTACAGTTTTTATCATACAAATAAAAAAAAGGTAAAAAAAAATTTCATAGGCTCTTTAATTTTCGTAGGCGCTAGGAACAGTGCCTACCCTGCCTATTTGGATAATACGGCCCTGGGTAAGTGTGATTCAGACGATGAGAGGTCTGGAAGCCTGTTTCCATGCAATCTGTTAGCAAAGCTCAGAATACAGCTTCCAGGTATCACACTGTGATTGCTCTTTATTACCCCACTACCAGTTACAGAGAGGTCACTTTTTAAAAGTTAGTTAAGGTGATTATACCACCATCTATTTAGCTGCTGAAGAATTTACCATTCGACTAGATAAACCCTTCTTCACTAGAGCTGTTTAACAGTCCAACAATATCACATTACCCAGCTTGTATAAAGAGTATGAATGATTTCCGCTCACAGATATATAATGGAGGTATCTCCTTACAAAGCTCCTACTTCAGGCCAGCTGAATGCCTTAGCAGTGCCTCAAAAATCCCGCAGCCCTAATCCTTTTAGCAACAAAGATCTGTTTCTTTGCTTAGCATGAAGTAGGCCTCAGAGGCCTGTGTGTGCCTTGGCCTGTAGGCCAAAAGCCTCCTGTTTACAATTTCCCTATTCCTGTTTTTAATGTTGTTCTGAAAGCAGCCACAAAGGGCCAGTTTTGTCCAGCAGGAACAAGGGAGCTATTAGAGAAGGACGGAGGAAGGAAGGAAGGGAGATCCAAAAGGGGCAGCCTAGGAGGGATTAGCATACACAGCTGTTCCCTTAGGGAGAGGAGTTTTATGCTATTTTTTTATAATTTCCCTCTCATTTACATTTTTTAATATATTGTTTCCTTGTTTTTGACTCTCCATTTCTTTAGTATCATCTGCCCATTTTTTTAAAGGCACATTTGGCCATTGTGTTTTTGGGCTGCTATGTTAAAGCTTGCCGTTTGTATCAGTTGTGCCTCCTCAACTTTTAAGCTGGCTTGCTTACATTGCTCAGATGGACCATATCTGTGTCTCTTCCTCCAGGCCTGCTCTCCCAAGGGAGGAAGAACAGTACCATTTATTTATTTTAAAACAAAAGGCAGCAGAACCGTGGGGGGTTCATGCTAAAGATTGGGAGACCCACTGCTGAATGTTGCCAGTTAGCAAGGAAACAAAGAAAGAACTAGTTTTCTGGACCACTTTATGGGCTTTCTTCTTGTATTCAGCAAGAATAGATCCGTTAACTATTTATACCACTGAAAGCTAATAAGTGGTGGTACTGTAATGGGTAAAAAAAAGAATGAAATCCTAGCTGTGAATATAAGACCTCACTACAATTCTCTGTCATTTAAATCTTTGCTGAGGAGTGGGGAGAAACTGCTGCTTTTATGTGTGCAATGTGCTATTTTGTGAGGGGTTTGATGATAGATATTTCATTAGCAACATTCTTTTACCATTTTTTTCTCCCAAAAATGCTCTTCATAGGCTGTGATTCTGCAAATGCTTAGACGTGTTTTACACTGAGTACAGGAACAGTCGCATTGTTTACAATCGGACTATTTTGCATGATTAGAGCACATGTTATGTGTAATGATTTCAGGGTCAAGGCCCTATTCCAATGGATTTCAATGAAAGATACGTGATGGATCTCTACATTTTCCCCTCAAATGCTTCTACTTGCAGTGGTCAAATATTGGCAATTAATGTGTTTTATTCATTCATAGCTAGGTGCATTCATGTACTGTATGTTTCTCTGTTTGCAAAACAATTTTCAAACACATCTTTGATCATTCATATTAATCATCTTAAATATATGTGTAGTTTATTTAAACTAAATTAATATAACAGCAACTGTTTTCATAGTCACGTGAGGAGAACTCATATAACTGACCACATATTTTTATGACTTTGCATATTGGTTATTCTCATGCATATGAACAGCCTGTATTTCTTTTGTGAAAGCTACAGCTGAACCTTCCAAATAACGAAGTTTCTTTTTTCTTTTTACCATGCAAGGAATTTAATACGGGCTTGATCGAAAGCCCATTAAAATCAATAAAAAGACTCCTTGTAGAGGGCTGTTCACTATATCCAGAATTATAATACACAGGAATAAATCAGGACTTGAATTGTACTTCAATAACTATGGTGTTGCAAACCAATCAAGGAGTCCTGTGGCACTTTTAAAGACGAACACATTTATTTAATGCATAAGCTTTCGTGGGCATAACCCATCACATTATCTTAATTTGGTGTAAGGGTTCCCACAGAACCATTTAGATAGAATGTCTACAGCTTTACATGGAGGTTCTTTAAAATGTCTTTGAACTTAATATTTTAAGCTGCTGTTACGGCAGTGCATGTCAGAGCATGTTGGAGTCAAACCCTAGTCACAAAGTTTTCTTACATTCAGGATTGTTCAGTGCTTTTAAATTTATCTTGCTTCTGTGGAAATATCATTAATGCACCCACTAGCAGCAAAGTGTTTTGTTCTCTTTAATAGGACTTGAGTAACAGCGAGCAGGGCTGTGATGAACATTCTCCCGATTCACTCAGGGACATCGAGTCTAAACCCTTCCTTCCTGCCCAAAGTGGAATTATCATTAACTCATAACTAGTTTTCAAGAGGAACGTTTTTTGTATGCTGTGGAGTTCTTCCAAGAATTTTTCAATTTTTACAAATTAAAATATAGTCTAAACCGGATGCCAACAAAAATGCACTTGCTATATACCAGTTAGCCAAGGGAGCGTACCACAGGCATAGGAACAGAGCTTTCGAGTTGTCCCTTCTAGAACTGGCTGGTAAAAAGACTTTCTAAAAAGCTGCAATTGCAGCTACTTTTATTACTCAAAATATCCTGCATGAAGAGG
Organism: Pelusios castaneus; assembly: GCA_007922175.1. Classification (NCBI taxonomy): domain Eukaryota; kingdom Metazoa; phylum Chordata; order Testudines; family Pelomedusidae; genus Pelusios; species Pelusios castaneus. Next base: position 1,182,433 of record ML685833.1, read on the forward strand.
AATTTAAAAATAATACTTTAGAGATCCTAAACTTCAACAACCCCCAGTAGACTGAGTTTTTGTGCAGTGCAGGTTTTCTTTGCAGGATTATAACCCTGAGATTGTGATTATAGTGTTGATGATAATGGCCAGGTTCTAAATCTTTACTTGCCTTTGAAAAAATAATAACAAAAGGAGTCAGGCCTTTTCTTTTCTTTTCTTTTCTTTTCTTTTCTTTTCTTTTCTTTTCTTTTCTTTTAAATGGATCAGTGATTTTACTCAATTTGCTCATCCAGGCAGATATACATTCCTTTCAGTTTTCACCATTTATTTATTAATCTAAATACTATTATATGTATACATATATGCATATAAAGTACACTCAAACAGATCCTACTGGAGTAATCTAGCCAATCAATATTTTGTAGCTGTATGACTATATCTATCTATCTATCTATCTATCTATCTATCTATCTATCTATCTATCTAGGGAGTGTCAATGCAGTGATCCTAAGGGAGTTAAGTGCTGAACTCTCATTCAGTTTCAATGATATTTGAGCTCCTAACTCCCTTTGGGTTCTATAAAGTGCCAAACCTTAATTAATATTTCTGATTGATAGTGTCTGTTGCATGCACACACAGAAATTGCTTATAAATTTCCATTTATCATAATGTCACAATTTTATGACTACAGTGAAAACACGATTCCATTGAAATCAACAGCAAAACTCCTGTTGATTTCAATGGAACCATCCAGTATTTCACCCCTACTATCTCAGATCATTTTTGGAGATAATACTAAGTGCTGTATATCCCAGCCCTGAATCTTCCCTTCCAATGATATATTGCACCCATTTCAAGTCCTGCTTGGTCACAATTAATAGGACCTTTTACGAAGCACTGGTTTCGGACTGAAAATTGCCCGTCCTGCACCTCAAACCCATGAAATTCTGGAGGGAAATTTCATATTTGTTGGGAAAGAAGTAAATATTTTTCTGGCACGTACACTGCAGAGTGCATTTCCCAACCCCCATATTTAGAATTTTCACCCCAAATTAGACTGGTGTGTGTGCTAAAAATATGACACAGGAGGGTGTTGGTAAGAGGCTGATCTTTATTTCCTAGCACCAGTCACCTGGCATTACGAAAAGTTATCTCCCTGCACATAGCAGGGGTAATTTCCCAATCACTCCACTGGCTTCTCTGACAATCTGAGTTACAGAATTACTGCATGAGTGACCAGTTTAAGATCTCATGAGTTAAACTGCATATTTTTTAAAATAATAATTTAGAGATCTTTGCTTTATAAGTAAGAAATAATAAACATGTGTATTGCCCTAATTGTTCTTACTCATGCATGGATAACACTCCTGGTTCCACTTCCAGTGACCCTTTCTGCTGATTTTGGTGCTTCTGCACCGTTTCACTCTTGAATGCCAGGTTCATATGCGACAGAGAGAAGTCGGAGCAGCAGGTTCAGATACATATCTGGCGTTTGTGGCTGCAGAACTCTTGTGAAAGGACACTGTTATAGAAAACATGGCTGGCTGTGGAATGAGTGTCTGGGACCTGGCTGGTTTGCAGTTTAGGGTTGTTTGGATCCAGAGCTTTGATTTGATCCATTTTTAGGGTGAAACTGAAGTCTTTTTGTAAAACTCACATTAAACCACTGTGGCTTACGAGAATGCTGTGAAAATGGTGAATTTTGATAACTTGGCTTAGAAACTAGCAATTTTTGGTAGAAGAGACCGAAGTGGCAAAACCAACTGGTTTCAGAGGAACATTTCCTCTGAAAATCTCTCCATTTTCCTCTCCTTGGAACCCAGAGACAACAGAAGGATTTGGCAGGATTTTCTTTTGCGGGGCGACTGTTTGGGGCAGAGACCATGGGTAAAATTTTCAGAAGTGGCTAAGTTACTTTATAAAAAGTGACTTTGGCACTTATGCTCCTAACTTCCATTAAAAGTCAATGGAATGAAGGTGCCTCTCTGCTGTATCACTTTTGAAAATGAGACTTAGGCTCCGACATCAGTCAGGTCCTTTTGAAATTTTTATCCTGTATCTACTGATATACGTGTGTAGCACCCCATGCTATGCCTTCAGGGTGCTACCATAATAAAAATAATAAAAAATAATGATATGTTGTTGTGACTGTAGCCTGGCACTGGGAATTTCTGTTTTGATTCTCCAAAACAAAAGCTTTCATCCATACTAGACAGCACAGGAAGGAAACCTGTTTCCCTTCAAGGCTCCTATACTTACTTGTTTTTTGTTCTTGTCACCAGGTTCCTCTGAATTCAGATTTGTCACCTTATAAAGGTCTGGCTTGGATGCGATGCTCTAGTTTTTACCAAAGAACAGCAGGATATTGAAGGCTTTGAACTGCACTCTGAGCTGTAGCAAACCTGCCTCCATAAGCTAGCTCATTTCCATGCTAGATATAACTCATTCATCTCTTGATTTCCGAGAGTTAATACTCATTTCCGAGTGTTCATGTTTCTGGTCACTAAATCTCTTTGCTTTTCTTTCTATTTGAATTAGAAGTGAATCTACTGCCAATGAAAGATGCTGGAATGAGAGTCCTGAAGAATGAAGTCCTCTCTTTTAGTTGCAGGATAGGACAAAGGTAATGCAAACTTCCTCTTCTCCACTCTGCCAATATTCCTCGAGGCCTCTGCCCTGACTGGGCGAATACTGTGAGTGGGAGCTGGTAGTCCAGTCTCCTTGTTTACTTAACGTTTGAACTCTTCTGAGCCTAGCAAACAAAGTTGCTCATATTTAATGCCAGTTGTGGTGATGTGGATGGCTATCCATGCACGGTAACCAGACTGAGACCACCAATCATGGATATGGTTTGCTGGGGGCGGGGGAGGACAATGGGAACACAGAGGCAAGATGTGGGAGGGGCACACAGGATCCTTGGCCATGGGCCCCACTCCATTTCTGCAAGCACTGAGCTGCCTAGGGCTTTCTCTGCTCAATGGGCAGTCTGTCATTCTCACATTGCACCTGTCCCACACATCTTCAGCTCACTTGCCTCCTCTTTCTCCAGGCCAGGAATACAGGGGGCAGAATGGAGCTGCTTCTCCTGCCTGCTGATCTCTTCCTCTGCAGCTGGATGCTGCCTCCTGCGTCTTAGTGCTGGCTGATGTCCACTTCTGTGTATGCTGGATGCCCTGCATGGCCACCATCCTATTTCATGTACCAGTGAGTGCCTCTGGATGTGTGTGGGGCAGAGCAATGGGGGAGATATAGGAGAGCGGCAGGTACATGCTGGGTTATAGACCAGAAGTCAGACCCCTTTCAGGACTGGTCTGAGAGAAGTCTCATGGGCAAACAGCAATATATCTACAATAGACTAACACGGCTACCCCTTTGGAATTTAGCAATATATCTGTTTATGTTCCTTACTCCTCCAGTTGGCTCCTAAGGAGTAAAAGTGAGCAAGCAATGTGGAACCTGCCTTTTTACTTGTGGACACGAGAGTTTGCAAGTCCTTAGTACTGTGGTGTTCCCGCTCTTCCCTGGCCCTCTCTCTCCCGCTTGCCCAGAGTGGTAGAAAATACCTAAAAGAGAAAAGGGGCAGAGGGCAGTGTCCTTTTCCTCCCATCGTTTGACCTTCTAGTTGCCTTGCATAGATTTTTGATGCTAGAAGGGACCATTGTGATCATCTGGTCTGGCCATCTGCATAAAACAGGCCACAGATGTCACCCAGTGCTTCCTGCATCTAGCCTAAAAACTTGTATTCAGACTGGAGTGGATCTGTTAGAAAGACCCATCACCTGTCCAATCCAGATTTAAAGATGCCAGGGGATGGAGAGTCTACCCTATTTCTTGGGAAGCTGGTCCAATACTCAGTGCCTTATTTCTCGCATGACGTTTTCTAGCTGCAGTTTCTAGGCTTACTTTGTGTTTCTGGGATTGCGCTGAATCTTTAGCTCTTCCTTGAGGCTGTGCCTGCCCTAATCAAGGCCTCTCACCCACTCCTCCCTCTCCCTTACATTGCTGCACTGGCCCTCACCTGGACCTTATAAAAATCTGTTGTGGTCCTGCTAGTGGTCTGGTAGTTATTAAGTCGACTTAAGGATACCCTTAAGTCGACTTAATGAAAGCCTGGTGTGGACGTGGAGTAATTTAGGTTGACTTAAGCATCCTTAGGTCGACCTAAATTGCTAGTGTAGACATACCCTATGATAGCTTAAAATTATTAGTACCCATCTCCAGTAACATTGTGGTGGCTGATATGACTTGTGAACTCACCATGGGATATTCTACAGTTTCTGCCCGGGTCTTAAAGCAAGCTCTGTTTATAGTATCCCAAATAATGTACAATTACTGTGTCCATGATGCCACCCTTTTATCTCCTGATAACTGTGCCATTGATTTGTGCCCCCACCTCAGTTATTACATAGGAACCTGTGCTTTGAGACAAGCAACCCCAAACACCTTTTTGAATGTGCTGAAAATGTGGGGTCCAGGAAGAAGACAGATCAGGGAAATGAAGACCTGAAGGGAAAAAAACCCACAGATTTTAACATACTACCGCCTTCACTACACTGCTTCGGTGCCAGGGATGATGTAAAGCTGAAATGAGAACACGATTACATTAGTGTCAAAAATGTTTCCTTTCTCCACAGCTGTAGCCAGAACAGAGCCCAAGAGGATACAAAGGCCAACAGATCCCCTTCTTCAGAACAACAGAATGACATGTGCATCTGTTGTTGCTTTAGAGAGAAGAGGTAATATTTCATACATGGAGAATTTGCATTACACGATGTGTCTTTCCATCCAAGGATGCAGAAGAGTATGAGAGCATGATCTTAGGATTGGGGGTGGTTGCTTAGGAGATCCAGTAGATGCAAAAGCCTGAAATCTGTATCCCCAAGTGCCACAGGACTCAGATAGACTTCTGCCTAAAAGGCATCTATCTATCTATCTATCTATCTATCTATCTATCTATCTATCTATC
>ML685833.1:1219992-1349327 GCA_007922175.1 Pelusios castaneus
GCTTTCGTGGGAGAAAATCCCACTTCGTCAGACGCTTTGAAGCTTTCCTATCTTCAAAGCGTCTGACGAAGTGGGATTTTCTCCCACGAAAGCTCATGCGATAAATAAATCTGTTAGTCTTTAAAAGTGCCACAGGACTCTGTTGTCTTTGCTGCTATAAGTAACCTCTTAGTGTTTCTCAAGGACTTTAATTTCTAGAACAACATGCTTTACCAAAGACACACCTGGGACACCCTCACCAACCCAGCCTGTTGGTTTGGATCCACAAAATGTCTGTGTTTTATTGGAGCTCAGATTTGGGCCTTTGTGAAAATGGCTTCCACCAGCGATTTTGTTTAAATCTCAGGTTTTTCAGTGATTGCTAGTCATCATCCCAGGACAGTGGCACCAGCGGCTCCATCTCCAGTTAGATCAATGCTGATGCTGAAATTTGAGGAGCTTAACCTGATAAGAGACTTGCATCACTGCCTTATACAGCAGCTTAATGGAGTTGGTATCAGAGTTACGGAAGAGGTTCAGACCGTAATATTTTAAGACAGAATTGCAAAATGATCGTGAGCCTTTACCACCTTTACCAGGTGCAAAGTCTATCCTTTCACTCATATCATATGGTACTGAGCAATCACATGATATTCTAATCTCTTGTTTAATTAAAACATACAAACCCCTTCCTCCCATGGAAAAGATTGCCAGGGTGAAATTATTTCTTTAAAAAATGTTTTAAAGGTGATCAGAGTTAAAATACAGATGATGACCTGATCAGTAAAGCAATTGCGTGTGTTGGGGCTACCAGGGATTATGCATGGAAGCTGGAAATTACCATTTGTATTACATGAGATTTTGGGCCCATTGTGTCAGGCCCTGTGTGTATACATAGTAGAAGATTGTCCCTGCCGTGAAGAGTTTATAATCTAAATAGCAGACTTAATGGGAGAAAGGGAGTGTTACTGTTCCCATTTTACAGATGGGAACTGTGGTTAGATGGACAACTGTAATGAGTTGCATTTTACAGATGTCTGGAGTTTTAATAGTAAATATTAAAAAAAAAAAAAAGAACAAAAAACCTCCAAGAGTATTAGAAGAGCTCTAACCTCCTGCTTCAGGACAGAAGCCAACCACTGGCTAATGTGGATCAGGAGTAAACTTTCCCTGAGGGGAGGCTACTCTGTAATTGCCTCGTGTGGGGTTTCTAGTAGCTTCCTTTGAAGTAGCTGGAACTAGTCACTATTAGAGGCATGATACTGGTCTAGGTGGACCAGTATGAAACTTTGGTATGCAAAAGACACAGAGGGCCTTCTTTCTAGAAGCATTTCAGAAGGAGAAACGACTCTTTGACAAGGCTCATGGTTCCCCCACATCAAGCAGCATTCTAGAAGGGATGGGATCAGGGGAAGTACTTACTTTAAAGCTGATGTTCACTGTATCCACTAGAGATGCTTTTTCCTCTTCTGTAAATTGAAAAGTTGAATGAACTCTGTATTTAAATGTACAGGAAGTAATGTATTTTCTAGCTAGGAGTTAGTGTCCCATGGCTCTGGAACCCCCTGTGACTGGTTCTTCAGGGCATTACATGTGGCTTTTTCCTACTCCATGCCTTAAGAGTTAGCCTGCTCTTAAGGAGTGACATCTTTACATGGCATGTTGATTTTTATTATCCATATAGATACACAGCCCCTTAATTAGCACCGGCCTCTTGTCTCCATTGTAAAGCTCTGTACCTGGCAGTGCCTCTGAAGCTTTTGAAGACATGCCATGTGTCCAGTTGAACAAGTCACTGCATTTGTCGTAGAGAAAAATTGATGATGTTGCTATCAAAATTTGGTAGAAGCCTTCCGATTCAGGAAGTGCAGAAGTTCAGGAGTCCAGCAATTAGCACAGCAATTAGTGGCTAATTATTGCTACATATTTCAACAATAATGAGACATAAATACACAAGTAATGTTGGCCTTCATTTTTACCTCCCACGTTCAGATTGTTTGGCAGCTTTCTTCTTTTGGAGGTTTGCCTGGAGCAAGAAATTTCTCCTGTGCTCCACCTGCTGGGGGGAATGAAAAAAAAATGCTTCCAAGACTAGCTCAAGTTGGCTGAAAGATTAGACCAGCACAACCGAATGTATTTCTCCAGTCAAAGGCCTTGAGAATGCATTGGAAACATGGAAATAGCATTTGCGTCCTTGCGCAAGTCTGGGCACATGGGTGTGTGTGTGAGAGAGAGAAGATGCCAGTTGGCTCTTCACAGAGGTTCCAATAGATTCACAACTCACCAGTCATCCCCACATTTTTCATCTCAGTAGCACTTTGCTTCACGATCACTCAATCTTTTCTAACTGATCAGCTGTGGAGCTGGAGGGCCAGGTTGTGGAGCCCTTCTTCATCAATGACCTCACTTTCCTCTGTGCTGTTCACCAGTGTTTGAATCCTAACATCTATTTTGATTTGCTGTTACAGCCTGACCTGATCCTATGTCATACACTCCCCTGCATTTAATTTCCTCCCATTCTGTAAGTTTCCGATCTTCAAAGCGTCTGACGAAGTGGGATTTTCTCCCACGAAAGCTCATGTGATAAATAAATCTGTTAGTCTTTAAAATTGCCACAGGACTCTTTGTTTTTCTGCAACAGACTAACACGGCTACCCCTTTGGAATATACCGTAATTGCACGTGATCTTCTAGTTCAGCATCCGTTGATAAGAGCAGCACCAATAGCTTAGGCTTACTTCTAATATACATACCAATAACCTGTTCTGATTCACAGCCCAGGATACTAACAGCCTTATTTTCAGAATTTTTACAGGTTCTCTTCTTTGCTCCTCTGAAAATCAAACTGCTATGTTCTACAATAATCCAAAGAGTGGGCACAGAAGGTTCCAGTTAAGTAACAGCCCCCTGTTTTCTGATGAATCAGACTCTTCCATCTCTTTTACATAACAATTGCATGTTAATTTACTGTGGATAGTTGTGGTCCTTCTGTAAACAAACGAACTTTTACCTTTTTAGTGCGTCAGATGCATACCAAAATACTGCAGTTGCATGTGCAATTGTGGTAAGCACAAGAGATGTAGTTTTGGGGATGATTTTGTGCATGAGCAAGGACCTGAAAACCCGATTGAAGGTATTTTTGCAACATGTGAAAGGGACACCATAAGGCCTTTTCTCTGAAGCAAAGCTGAAGGCTTTTGATCACTGATGATAGTTGTGTGTGTGTAATTGAGGAAACTATCTCACCCTCTGATGTATTTAATGTGAGATGTTGTGAAGGGGGAATAGACTGGGACGGTGCAGGACAATAGCCCTATACAAGGGGTAGTTTATAATTATGAGCATTACAGTGAGTGAAACAGGTACTCAGATAAGCAAGGTCCAAAAGTTTTCATAAATATTGTGGCGGGGAAAAAATTGTAATCTTGTTTTAGTGCACTTCCCTTCCCCCTGTGCACACCATTCAGTGCTACAATCTCTGGTGCGTGGCTGCGTTGATTTTATTATATTAATTTAATATTATTAGTAGCAAATCAGGCTAAAAGAATCCTAAACTTGCATTGCTGGTTTTGGAACAGATGGTTCCTGGGTAACAGAACGTCCCATCGTCCTGTTTGTTCAGGAACAAAGTACAGTATGTCATTGAAAACACTAGAGTTATGGCAGAAACCTTGGACGTAACGTCCATTTCTGGGAAGGATAGTGGTGTCTCTTGGCAGTGTTAAAAGTAAAGCGGAAAAAATAGATTATAATATCTAATTAGCGGACACTGCAGACCTTGTCCTGATATTTTCAGGAGGTATAGTACATTTCAACAAAAATGCATTTGTATACTCTGATTCTTCTACAGTCCATCTGGCAGTAGCTGAACACACTGATGGAGCCAGAAATCAGATGCAGGGATGTCCTGCCTTCAGCTCAGGGGACTAGACTAGAAGACCTCTCGAGGTCCCTCTCAGTTCTAGGAGTCTATGTATCATCTGGAAGTTTGCCTGTTAGGGCAATTGCAAAACACAAGATCCATTTTTCAGCTTTTGAAATATGCTAAATATTACTAACTTCTCCAATTTTAGGCTGGAGGAGAGCAGATGAGCTGTGTTTTAAAAATGTATTTATATGTTATTGGAAAATATTCCTCCCGGAATAAGAGAAAAACAAGGTGGGTGGGAAAATAGAAGAATAGAAAGGTAAAGGAATGGAAGAAGAGGGGAAGGGAGGGAGGCAAAGAAGGGAAAGGATCAAACTTCTTGGGTTTTCATCTGCTAGATAAACAAGGAGTCCTGAGGCACTTTTAAAAACTAACAAATTAATTTATCGCATGAGCTTCTCACATGAAAGCTTGTGCAATAAATTAATTTTAGTCCAATAAATTAATTGCAACAGGACTCCTTGTTCGTTTTGCTGATCTAGACTAACATGATGGCTACCCCTTTGGCACTCATTTGCTAGATATTAATCACAGGTTTCTAAAATGTTAGACCAAATCTTTTCAAATTTGTCCAAGGTTCCTGTTCTTTCAAACGTTAGATGAGTTGTCTTAATGCAACCAGTAAACACACAGATCCACAATTTGCAGTGATCTGTAATATGAACAATGAAAATAAACTATTTTTCCAGCCTTTTAATCTACCAGGAGTATTTGTTCCTAGTAATCCAGAGTCATTAAATAAACAATTTTAACTGTTTAAAAATTACTTAGGCACCTAGTGTATCCTTTAATGTTGATTAACTATTGCTGAAGCCTTTATAGTTGTGAGTGATAGGAAAGGAAGGGAAGTGTGCTGAAAAGTGAATGGGAACCTTAAGGGCTATGGACCATGTAATTACGTCTACAACCTTGTCACTCAGGACAAAGGAGAGAAGACACTTAGGGTGAAAATAACCTCAGTACTATGGTCTGTCTGGACTATCGTGAATCCCTGTCTCCCTGAATTTTTGGAATTACAGGCTATTTAGCAATGATAGAAGAAATATTTGTATTTATTTAACTTAATCCCCAGTGTAGGGACCACTGCTCTATCGGTTCTGTGTGCTGAATTCTCATTTACTTTCAATGACAGTTCAGCTCAAAGAGAAGTTACAGAGTCTGTTAATGGTGAAAGCAGAGTGATGATGATATTTGCACTCTCCCTTCCCACAGGAAGGAAGGGGTTGATTCATGTGCACAGTGTTCAAGCTAAATTCCTAGCAAAGAAACTCACTGATGCACTGAAGGCCTGAATACGCTCTCATGCATTTCAGTGGGAGCAAGACTGAGTCATAGAAATATAGTACTGATACTAGGCATAGACTTGGCAGAGATTAGGGGGTTGTCTACACTTAAAATGCTACAGCAGCCCAGGGTTTGTCCCTTCAATTTAGGTAATCCACCTCCCCAAGAGGCTGTAGCTAGGTTGGTGGAAGAATTCTAGCACTGTCTACATAGGGATTTAGGTCAGTTTAACTGTGCCGTTCAGAGGGGGAGATTTTTCACAACCCTGATTAACATAGTCAAACCAAGATAATTTTCTAGGTTAGACTCAATCTAGCTACATCATGGGATTGGACACAATCTTTCTAGGTTTTACCCATTACTCTTCTTTATTTTCTTTAATACGTATCAGGATGTGTCTTTCTCGCTGCAAAATGAGTGTAGTGTATGTAGGCGATGTAAACACCATCACTGTCCCAGTGGTACACTTCTAGCGGAGGCCGTGTAGTCAAGTCTCTGTGGCCCTTTGGTTTGGTTGGTTGCATGTGTCCACTAGAAGCCCCAGTTTCATTTTGTGTGGGTAATCAAAGACCAATCAGTTGGTGGTAACCTACATTCACTAGTGACCATGACTGGATTTGAACCATCACCTTACAGTTCCTGTATATACCCATTTCCAATCATCTGAGCCATCCAGTCTTCTGCATTGGATCCTCTCTCATCCATGACCCGGGATATATTGCGTGTTTACATCATTCCATATCAAACTTCATTACAGTGCTAGTGGTCATAGCATTTATTCCATTTTGAACCTCCACATTAAAGAATTTAGATGGGATAGATGAGTTTAAGCAATCATTTCCTCTGTAAAACAAACAAGGAGTCCTGTGGCGCTTTTAAAGACTAACACATTTATTTATCACATGAGCTTTTCTGACAAAGTGGGATTTTCTCCCATGAAAACTCATGTGATAAATAAATTCGTTAGTCTTTAAAAGTGCCACAGGACTCCTTGTTTGCTTTGCTGAACTAGACTAACACGGCTATGGCTTTGGAATTTCCCCTGTAGTAAGTCACATGCATGGCGTATTTTCCTTGTAATTAAATAGCTTTCTTCTTGTATTTCTGCTGCCAAATCTGTTTGTTCTATCTTAGAGCTGGTCTAAACTTAAAATTTAGGTTGACAGAGTTAAGGCACTTGGATATGAAAAATCCTGAGCGCCGTAGCTATGCTTCTATTTACCTAACTATGATCACTCAGAGTGGTGGTGTTCCTGCAGTGATGGAAACCCTTCTGTCATGGTAGGCTACACCTATATTGTAGAGTTATGCCAACATGGCTACAGCACCATAGCTATGCTGGTATAGTCCATGTAGTCTAGACATGGCCTTAGTGGATCATGTCATTCTAAGAACCATGTGTGTCATATCTGAACATAGGCTTTTGTCAGTACTCACAGGGAGTCCAAAAATTTAGAGATCTCTGCTTTGTGAGAGTGGTGGGTGGATTTGGGGGATGGTCGGGTATTCTTTTTAATGATGCTTGATCATGGTTTGGCTTTGAAAGCAAGTTATGTAAAATGACAAGCTTAAGAGGGTGCCTTCTTATGAAAGTTCTTCCAGAATAAGATAGAATTTTCCAGAATTTTAAAGCACATTAACTATTTTGTAATAACTTTACATGTGGGCACTTACTCCAGAATATTCTGGAACAAATATGTCCACGCGCTTTATTTGTCTACACAGGACATTCCGGAGAGTTAAACTGAACTGACTTTCAAAGCGGATAAATTAAACCACATTAAATAGATGTGTAGATGCTCTTATTCAGAATTCAGGTGTCCTTAATATCTTTTATTGGGCCAACTTCTGTTGGTGAAAGAGACATGCCGTACACAGAGTTCTTCTTCAGGTCTGGGAAAATTTAAAATCTTGTCTTTTTAACAGAATTTGACCCAATAAAAGATATCACCTATCCCACCTTGTCTCTCTCATGTCTTGAGACCAGAACAGCTACTGCTACAGTGCGAACCACCATGAAAGTTTATTTATGAGTTAAGATCGAAGAAATTAAAGGCACTTTAATTATACTAAGAGCACCTAGACAGAAATTGTTCTGGAATAACTCATGTGTAGACATACCCTTCCTCAATGTATCTTCTTCCTGTGGATATTCAGTCAGATCTGTCACTTTAGGGAGAAAAATAAGCTTTTATTCGGTTTTACATCTCGCAGTCATGTTGGTTTCTCAGAGCTCAAAGACGGTGATCTGGATTCTATTTCTTGTGCTTTATTAATAGAGGCCTGAATTATGCTCCAGTCAAGTTACAGCTATGTAAATCAAGTCAATGATTTTACACAAGTGGCGATGAGGGGAGAAGGTGGCCTGCACAGCCTTCATTATTAGGGATAATACATAAGATGGGAAGAACTCAGTTGTGTCAGCTCCTGGGCTGAATTTGAAGGACTGTCAGGTAGAAAATAACTGATTAAACTCAGCACACTTGATCTGGAATTCACTGAAGCCCCATGATGCCATTTTTACAATGTCACAATTCTACTATTCAGAATGGAACGGCACCTTCAAATGGAAAATTTCGCTTTGGGGCCAAAATAAAACAGGTGAATTGTTTTTATTATAGTACAGTTCTGTTGCTGCCTTTCTCCCAGATTTCGTCAAAATCATACCCTCTTTTCATCCCATCGCATCTGCACTCTTGTTGAACTATTATTAACTAGCTTTGACGGTCTATAATTAGTATTATTGAACTCTTTATATTACAGTGGTTCCCAACCTTTTTGGCTCGAGGGCCACAGATATCATTTTTACAGCCCTGAAGGGCCACCAGACTCCACCAGCAGTCCCCCCGCCCCCTCCAAAGCAGTTTGCCTCATTGCTCGCTGATCTCCCGTCTCCCTGGCTGCAGCAGGGAAACTGCACGCGTCCTGCCGCTCTGTGCACTCACCTGGGTCCCAAGGCAGTGGCTCCCATCTGCAGCCAGGGGTATGAAAGATTAGTGCTCAGCTCCTCTCCCTCTGGCTCCAGCAAGGACCCTACCACCTATGGACCTAGGCAGAGTACTTTGAAGGGCTCCCTGCTACAGACAGGGGGACGGGAGCACTAATCTCCTATCCCTTTGGCTGCAGCAAGGAGCCTCCATTGGTCTTTTAAGCCTGCGGAAGAGCACTCCACCTGGATCCTCAAGCAGTAACTATTCTGCAGCTAGCAGGAGGGGAGCCACTGCTTTAATGTAGAGTAATAAATACAAATAACATATGAAGGATATTAACAAGCAATATAGCAATATTAATAGTGCATAACAGGGTTAGATGTCTAGTTGTCAAAAGCATGGGTCATGGTTAGCGCCACACAAGCAGGATATTTGCTGCATTTTTGACTATGCTTTCAGTTAATATATTGAAAACTGATATAGTTTTAAATTTTTGAAGTGTATATTAGATACTGGCTAAATTGCATTAAAATACCTATATATCTTAGGGGAGTTTCATTTTTATGTCTCCTATAGAACATACACCTGCTTTCGCTGGGTGTGCATAGACCCTTTCTAATAATGTCTTGATTTATAGTAAGCCATGTGTTTGGGGCAGTAATGTATTTGTGTATTCATTGCATGTGTTTTTGCCTCCCACAAGCTTTTTATTATGAGGTTCTGACAATGGTCACCTGTCAATAAGACTGCATTGGAGGGAAAGTCTGCCCATTGCTCTACAAATTTTTCCTCCCCTCTGTTAAAATGGGTTAGTGCAACATTCAATAGCTCTATTTTATTTTTAAAGCGTATAGGTTTAAAATTCCTGGGTCTAAAATTAAGCTCTTTGTCACATTACTCAGTGAAAGAGAGAGAGAAGAAATAATAGTTGTTGCTTAAGACAGGATCATCGTATGGCACCCTGGATACTTCCTTTAATCAGCTGACGCTGGCAGTGGAAGGAAGAGGATGGCCTTCTGGCCACCGTGAGTCCGCGGTCCCAGTTTGCAGCTTCCATTCTTCTTTAAGCCAACGAACCAGTTCTTATCTGCATGCTTCTTAGAAGTGTAGGTGTTGTAATGATTTTCTTCTAGTCTTTCCATGAACAAGCATTCCTCACTCAGTGACATCTGAAAAAGAGTTCCAAGCATCCACTGAGGGCGAGCGGCTTCAGTATGCACCATGCTGTTGTACCTAACTGCAGCGATCCAGACTCAGTTAGACTTGAGAAGTATTGGTTTGCTGTAAGGCTGTACCCAAACCCTGCCTTTACAACCCCTGTTTGTGACTGTGACTCCCTTCTATCAATAGTGTTCATTTAAAACATGACTTTCCTAAAATTGGTGGAGACTCGTACTAAATAGATTTTCTTGGCTTCCCCAAATTACAGCTGCCTTCTGTAGAAACTTGTTCATGGCACGTGCATTGAAGTCAACCACAATTGAGCTGTGACACTGTCCTGTCTGCAGTCAGTTCCTTTTTCCAAGAACTGTGCCACCTTCCGAGCACCTACACATTCTGAGCCTAGTGCATCTGGAGGGCAGGGGGTACCTCCATTGAAATCAGTGCAATTGGTTCACGTTTTTGGCAGCTAACAGTAGCTACAGCTGTGAATTTGCATCTGTAAGTTGCTTTTGTGAGCGCTCACCAGCTCTGAGACACAGCGACAGAATGCAGGCAGTGGGTAGGTAAGCCTGTACTCTGATCATTTTTAGAGGCTAATTATAGTGCCCCAGGAAAAGCTGATTGGGGTTAAGGAACTCAAATGGCTCATAAGAAGAGAACTGATAAGAGGCACAGGAAGGAAATGCAAGGGGAGAGAAGGGAGGAAAAGGGCTAGCGGGGGGCTAGTCATAGCAAGTGCATGGACTAGGGCAACCTCAGCTCCCTCAGGTCCTCCTGAGATGGTCCAGTGCTTGGCAAACACTGGACATAGGGATCTTGGAGGACTATGGTGATATTGGTGACACTGAGAGTGCACTTTGAGGACCCTGCAGTTTCAGCAGGTAGGGAGGCTGGGCAGAGTAGGGCCCCTGTGACAACCCATACCCTTAACAGAGAAATCAGCATTGGATGCAAAGCCAAAATTCAGGGTGGTCTCAGTTCAGTTGTTAAAAGATCCCCTGTGACACTAGGTGTCCCTGTCATGGGGAGAATGACTGGAAAAACCAAGATTTGAATGGGCTTGGAGACACTGCTACCTTCTTCCCCCCATACAGGTGATCCTTGGAAATCATGGTGGAGGCAAATTGCCAGGCAGGCCAACTGTGGCCAACTGTGACATACATATGTGGTAAACAGAAAGCTTCCCCTTAAATCAACCCCTTTCAGAAGCACTAAATTCACTTAGTAAGGGCGATGAGACATTTTAAGCTAGAACACCACATTTGCAACACAGAATGAAGAGTTCACTGTGATGCGTCCGTAGGAAATAAAGTTAACAAAATCGGACTGTGGCAAACAGCAGGAATATCCACTGCAGCCTATAGGCAAGAAATAAGTTCTGGCTCAATGTTCCTAATAGTCTTTCTGAAAATTGGCAGCTGACGAGACACTAGAATGCTGCTGCTGCTTCCAAATATGAACTTTAATATGTTAAATATTTTGGGGGAACATTACAAGCTGTTTTGTTTGTTTTTTCCAAAAATAAAGTTGGGCAAAGAATGGTGATCCAGCTGCAAAAATAACAAACAGACTAAATGTTACTTGTGGGTTACATTACTCAATCCTACAAGATTTCTGCAGACCTCAAAACCTCTCCATGTCTGGTACCACAAAAACCTCATACTTACTGAGCCATATAAAAGTCCATTGGTGTCCATAGCCAAAAACTGTCCAGACTGGGTGCTCTTTATATATACCTCACCCACGCTTTCCGAACTTAGCTGCAGCTGAACTGAAAGTAAAAATAAAATAAGCAAAAAGAAACAAAAAAGAGGTGATCACAATAGGCAATGCTGCTAGGAAGGTTAGCAATGGCAAAGAATTGTGTTCTGATTCAAAGTCCCTCTTCATAAGGGTGAGAATGTTTCTTTATTCACATACTAGACCAGGAGTGGACAAAACTGATTCACAGCTAGGCACCAGCAATTTTGCTTTTGGTTGCCAGAGGGCGCTCCTCCACTACATTTCTGCAGTGGAGCTAGGTGGCGGACTACTAAAACTGATCACCATGGTGACTAGAAACATTGATTTGTCGAGGCCTGTGCTAGATGGATGGTATAACTCTGAAACAATCAATCCTTCCTTGTCCTTCCCCGTCTTCCCCTCCAACACCCTCTCCCTCAAATCCACAGTCATGTTTTGGGAACAAAGGGCCAATTTTTCTTTTATTTACAACAGTGAATGATTTTTTTTTTAAAAAATTAAAGCACTGGGTAGGGATCTAGTTCCACCTTAAGCCTCCTATATAACCTTGGCAAGTCACTTAAGCATTCTGTCCTTCCACTCCCACTAAAACAGGTCTAGTTTCGGTGCCTAAGTCTAGCTTCTGCCACCCTTTGTTTCTTGTCCATTAAGAGTGCTTTGGGAAAGCAGTAGCTCTTACCATGGTCATGTACAAGCTCAATGGGGCTTTGATGTTAGTTGGGGCTTTTTGACACCAATGAAATGCTAATAATATTAGTAGTAATCCAATGAACATGGAGTTACTTCAGTTTCATGTTCAGGCCTAAGTCTAGTTTTATTTAAAAGTTTATCTTTCTAATATCCAAATTTGAGTGTATATTTATCAATGTTTGTGAACTATTGTCCCAGCCACAAAGGGTACTAAAGGTAGGAAAGATCAGTCTCCTTCTTAGAAAATAACTCCTTAGAGGTATATAAAGTGACACATTTTATACTACGGTAATCTGGGAAGCTGCCCTGCCATGATGTAAACAGATAGAAAACAATTGGCTACTGAAGAAAGAGCTGGAGAGTATAATGTATTTAATCTTTGACTTGTCAGCTGAGACTGCTAAGAGGATGCCAGTTGGTGGAGAATTTTGTGATGTGAAGAGATGTCTATTAAAAAACTGGACTATGACCTAGAATCATTTTACACAGGCAACCTGACTTTGACTTTGACCCTATCCACCCAGGTGGGATTTGAACTGCTGACGTTGAGAGAGGAAAAGCTCTGTGTATCCCTCTTGTATTGCCTGAGGTGTGCTGGGTTAGCAGTGAATATGGTATGGGTGTCTGTACCATACTTTGTGATCTCTTATGTAAACTTGCCTTTAAAAAAAAAACAAAAAAAACCCTTCCGATTTGGTCACTCTTCCTGCTGGTTACTTCTCTTCTTAGTTCACTGCCTATGATTGTCTAGGAAAAAAATATTAAAAACCAATGCTTGTTTCTTTTAAAAAATGTATTTCCACTGTGGCCAGAGGATCCTGTAGATAATGAGTTTTAGGGAGCATTCTTGAAGAATACCCCTGAAGAGAACAAGTCCATTCATGCCAATGGATACTTGGCTGCCCCTGTCAGTCAAAGCTTTCTACCAGCCATATAAATAATGTCCAAAGGGGAGAGTCTCACCGGGTGAGATCACCAGCCTGCTTAGACATTGAGCATCTGTTTTATTGGGTAAACTTTCACCCCAAAGTAAGTATGTATAAAATATAAATGCACAGAACCTGCTAAGCACACTCAGTGCATAGAAATGTTCTCTGTGCCCTGAGTTATTCCATTAGCATGTATCTCTTGAAAGAGTTCCTCCATAAATATTTTTCATTGGGATGCCCCAGTTTAGTAGCTCGCTGACAGTGGGTTCCTCTGGAAAAACTTTGCAAACATACATCCTTCAGCAAGCAGCACTGGCAACATGCAACCTGTTTCCAAAAGGGAGCAAGCAGCCTGTTGTGAGTGACCTGTGGTGGAGCGCTCTCCACATTACCTGACCCTTTCCTTGTAGCATAGTGCAGAGTGTGTAGCAGAGAGGCTATAGTACCACCTAGACATACTCAATGCCAAAATGACAGAGAAGCCTGTTCCAGTGCTTGCTGCCATTTTCAGCACCTTTACTTACACATATGCTGAGGATGGTTCTGCCTTCCAAAGAATCCCCGGTTTGTTTTCTCACCTCCTCTCCCTGAGCAGGGTTTGAGAAAGGTTACATGCCCAGTTTATTTTAGGTTATAGACTTCCTGTCCCTTGCTATTTACACTCTGAGTGAGGTCATCTTTATTCAGTCCACTATGGGGGATGTGCGTGTGCGCACGCGTGTGTGTGCTTTTCTTAGAATTTGTAAAGCACATCTGGCTTCTCTCAACACAAATCTTTAACCCAATACAGCTGCAGTGTGCAGTCGTTATATTCATGCACACGTAACAGAAAAGGTTCCTGTTTTTTAAATCAATGCACTGAGACTGTTCTGACAAAGAAAAGGAGAACGTTGTAATTCATCAGTCCCAGACCACCTTAAGACAGAGGATTGCTTCTTTTTTCATCCCTGCCTCCATCTCCCTATCCAGTTCCCCTCTGGCATTGATTTTTCAAAAACCCTCCCAAGCATTTTGAAAGCATAATAACCCTAATAGCTTAGAACTTCCAAACCAATTCCTTTGAATTTAAGTCCATCTCTTTTCCCTGATGCAGCTATCTTCTATTTTATGTCTGAATGCTCTTTGAACAGAACCAGTCATTTTGCAGAGCTTGCTATATTGTTCCAGAATGATTTAAACAGGTTAGTTTGACAGTGAACTGTTAAGGATTATGGGCTGAGGAATCGCCTAGAGTTTTTGAGCCCAGATCCACCATCCCCATGTGGCTGCTTTGCACTGCTTAGTTAATGCAAAGCAGTCAGAAAGCTCCCTTAAGGAAGCAACTGAGATTATTCTGTTGTAAGTGAACCCCAGGTGGCATAAAACTATAGAACCAGCTCTGTGCCATTCACTCTCACTCTTCCTGGTTGAGGAAACTTGTTGAGATGGTCTAGCAGTGGGAGGACATGTGGCCAGATTGCACTGTACTCCAAGAATCTCCAGCTAGTAGCATGGTCCCAAAAGAATTGCTACTGCCAATGTAACCTGGAGCAGGCTTTAGGTCCCTAGAGGTAGTTAAGAGCCATCTCTCTCCTCTCTTTGGCTATGTCTACACTGGCAATTTAAATCGACTTAAGGAGGCTTAAGTCAACTTAAATTAAGCCACGTCCACACTAGGCTTTCATTAAGTCGATTTAAGAAAATCCTTAAGTCGACTTAATGAAAGCTTAAGTTGACTTAGTAACTACCAATCATTAGGTCGACTTAAGCCTGCTTAGGTTTACCTAACCCTTCTTTAGGTCAACCTAAGCCCAGTGTGGATGTTTAAGTCCACTTTGTTAAGTCGACTTAAGGGTGGTTAGGTCGACTTAAAGTTAAGTTGACTTAGTCCACTTTAAGTTGACTTAATAAGGTCGACTGTTGACCTTAAGTCGACTTAACAAAGTCGACCTAACTTTTCCTAGTGTAGACATAGCCCTTGTGTCTTAGATCGAGCAGAGATTGGCCAGACCCACAGATCTGGCTCACTCAGAGCAGTCTGGATTCCTTACAGAGGTAACGGAAAGTGCTTTGACGTATCCCCATTGACTAGTAGGGTAAGCTACTGAAGAAGTCAAACATCCATCCCATCTAACCAGAGAAGCATAGAATTCATTTTTTTCATGTAACACTCTCGTATAACACTTGCTATACCATAGTACTTTACTTTTGTAGTAGTAGTGGTGTGCAGTTTGAACATGGAAGAATATAAGCATGAGAATTCAAAGCATGAGCAATAAGGCCTTACAATTGTACAAAAGTTTTCATCCTGAAGAACCTCAAAGCGCTTAAAAATGTTTAGACCCCTGAAATGCAGCCCCTCTGGGGCAAAAGGCATCAGCAATCAATGACAGAAGGGGAGGAGGGAATATTCCTAGCCAATAGTACTGGGAAACTTCTTCTCTTACTTATTAATCTCTGTATGAGAGCATTAATCCCTACCTGGAGTAGACAGCACTTTGTGTTTGTTTATTTTTTTTCCAAAGGTCTCTTGTCCTAGATGAACACACAGTAAATGGCATAGTTATCTGGTTCATTAAGAAAGCAGCATGACTGAGGAGCTGCATGCTTGCAATGGGAAGAGGTTGGGAAAAAAACTTATATCGCAAGATGGGTGGAAACTAGAGGAATCACATGGTACACATGTATGTGATTCATAAAGAAAATAGTCATTTCACACAGGCTTGGAAAGAGTCAAACATCCATAGCCAAGGCATATGTGAGCCCAGAACTATATGCCAGTGTAAAAGAAATCAAATCCATGTCAGAAACGCATTAAATGCCCCTGTTTAACCCTTGCTAGGTGCACCTGAACATGACCAACTATTGTTATCGTAGCATGGATTGGTGTATTGTTAATAGTTTTGCGATTCTTTCCCCAATAAAGAAATGATGGCACCAAAACCCTACAAAATAGACATGTTTTAAAAGCATTGTGGATTAAAAAAAAAAGCCTGCTTGTAGATAATAAAAAAGCATCCAGAAAAAAGTATCCGTAGCAATCATTTATTGAAACTCATATACAATCTACAGACAGGATTCCTTCATCCACAACTGAAATGCAGCTGCCACCGAGCTGAAATGCGCTGGCTGTATGACCGTGCAGTGAAATGTGACAGTTAAGGACTGGAAGTGAAGAATAGTTCTGCATCTAGTTGAAACAGCAAGGGCATCTAGGTAAGTAGAACTAATTACCCAAGTCAGAGTACAGGTGCTAATGTGTCATGTGACCTTTCAAAGCCTGTATGATTGACTGCACATTATCCCCTAATGCCAGACTGTGATGAAGTTGATATCTGCTTCTTCTGCCTTGGCCCAAAACAGGTTCCCTCTGTCTCATTTGCTGGAGATGTCTGTGCACTACAGTGGTTCTGGCTTTAGTAACATGCAGGCCATAAGTGTGGGGAGGAGGGAGATGAATCCAGCCACAGATGGGGACTGTGATTACTGATTGTGTCCCTCCTAATATTTTACTACACCAGCTAGTAGTCACAACATTATTGTGCTCTTTCTGGTGCAGGGGCCCAAGTACATAAAACACATAGCCAATGCAGCATAGAATTAACCATCCTTGTTCTGAGGAAAATAAGTGTAATATGAGCACATTTTAAAAATGATAAATAACAGAATAACTTTTTCAGCTTAGTCTTTCCACTGTTTTAAACTTGTGCATCCCTCTGGAGTGTATTGCCCTTTGCTATGAAAAAAGAAAAAGAAAAGTTAACCAAGGACAAGAGACATGTCCTGTGTAAAGGCTACAGACAGAATATATTCCACACTCTTAGGACTCTGGGCCTTACCTCTGACTCCAGAGGATGACTTAACCTGCTGAAAAAGCACAGCTGTAACATCATAACCCTTCTACCAGGTGGAAGCTTCCAGACTGATGTAAATGCAAAGATACCACAGGTTTCTATTTGACTGCTGAATTTGCGTATAGTATGTGGCCATCCTTCTTAACCTGTTTCTTCCAATTGCCAACTAATTGTGTAAACTGATAACTGCGCTTCAGTTAGAATTTCAGTCTGTCCTGTTGTGGTCAGTCCATCTGATTATTTTTAATGACTAATTTCATATTTTTACAAATAGGAGGTGCTGCACATACTGTACATTCCAGATAGATAGATACAGATATAGGACCTTATTTGTTTCATATGCTGAACCCCTGGACGGTATGTTGCCATGGGGAGGAGAGAGAGGCTGGCACAGAGGATAAATACTCCGCCTATCCCTCCTTAGCTGGAAAAGCAGTGGATGAGGAATGCCAGCCTCCCAGCGAAAACATGGCAATAAAGTAAAAGCAGCAGCAGCACTGGTTATTCAAGGCAAGTCAGAGCTGTGGCCTGCACACATTTTTGATATGCTTACTGTGTTGGTCGCTTCGGTCCCTTGTCCCATCTACTTTGCCGTCTGGAAGGATCCTCAGGAAGTAGCCTCCATTGCTGCAATACAGGAGTTTGGGTTTCTTATAATTCCCCAGTGGAAGATTGAATTTTTCTGTCAGGATGGCGAATGTTATTTCTCCTTCGGCCATCTGGCAGTGTCTCCCAATGGCACGGCTTCAAAACTGCAAGAAATTCAACAGGCTCGTAGCGAAAATGGCAGCAAAATATGCAGCATGTTTCTTGCATCCATACTTCATTTTTAGAGGAGAAGGGAGGGGTCCTAGAGGTGTATGGGATTCACTGACAACTGTTTTACCACGGTTTCTGCAGGTGATTTGCATAACAGAGGCAGTGACATGCTACAAAAGGTGGGGCTTCTATAAGTGTTGATATTCCCAAAGCGGGAGGGGGCTTTCGGTTGGTTTCCAACTTTTTCCAACCCTGTTGACTGCAATGAGGGTCAGAGGGACTCTGTTTTCTTTATCGTTCCTTTCATTGGCACACATACTGAAATTAAATGCTCAAATCCCCTCCCACCCAAACCTGTTTAAAAAAATAGATCTGATTGAAACCCACGAGTGTGAAGAAGCTCCAAGTTAATGAGTCTTACTCCATCCCAAGCCATTCTGAGCAGGTTTTGCAATTGTTGGGTACTATATAATATATACTGCTTTGTACTTTCACAGTAACAAAGCATCCAATTGCTTAATAGAACAGGACCTGAGTGCCTAGGGGGATTGCTAGTGGGAGATGAAGCATTTTCACTGCTTGGACACAATTTGGATATAGCTCAGGTGCGCAGGCCCAGAAGGTATACCTGGTTGGTCATCTATAGCAGCTGTTCTCAACCAGTGTCGGGACACATTACTGTGCCACCACACGGTGGTAAGTGCACCGCAGAAAGCCAGGGAGATGGCTGGATTCATGGGCCGGTGTGTCCTGTGGTGTCGCAGGGTGTCGCAACCCACATAAGGTTGAGAACTACTGTTCTATAGTATGTAATATGGGGTGTTGCTTCAGTCTCGTGTTGACTAGACAAGTGACTCCATCATGTTATTGTAACAGTAGGCACCCAAGTTACAAAGGCTCAGCAAAAATGTTGAAGACTGAGAGCCAAATCCTCAGCTGGTGTAAATAGGTGCATCTTTATCCCAGCTCAGGATCAGGCTGTCAATGGCTGCATCTACAGTTGTAAAT
The DNA here is from genome assembly GCA_007922175.1 of Pelusios castaneus. Taxonomy (NCBI): domain Eukaryota; kingdom Metazoa; phylum Chordata; order Testudines; family Pelomedusidae; genus Pelusios; species Pelusios castaneus. The sequence continues at coordinate 1,238,239 of ML685833.1, forward strand.
TAAGTTGACTTAAGCTTGCTTAAGTGATTTAATTTACCCTGCATCTACACTACAGTTTCCTTAAGTCGACTTAAGCAACTTGCTTAAGTCAACTTAAGGAAAATAAAGTCGACTTAATGAAAATTAAGTCGACTTTATTACACCTAGTTTTAATTTGACTTAGGGCTTAAGTTGACTCCCTAGAGTCGACTTAACCCAGTGTAGACGTGGGGTATCCCTAAATCGACTTGGGGCTACCCCAGGACTATACCAATGCCCTCCCTGCCGGGGGGGGCACAGGGGGAGCCTGGTATGCCCCCCCACAGGGCAGGGCAGAGCCCTCCCCACCCTGCCTCTATGCCCTGCCAGGGTCCCTGACCCCCTTTGCCCCATTGTACCTATGTACAATGGGGCAAATGCTGAGCCCCCTGGCACTAGGAAAGGGGTGCTCCCCTGCCACCGTGGACCTGCCCTAGGTCCCCCTATCCCCTAGAAGTCGACCTAGGCATCCAGTGTGGATGCTCTAGGTTGACTTTGCAAGTTCCCCCCAAAGTTGACTTAAAATTTAGGTGTAGACTCACTAAGTCGACTTAAATAAGTCGACTTAGAGTTGACTTAGTTAAAGTTGACCTAAATTTTCAAGTGTAGACATAGCCAATGAGTCTGGAGAGAGAGAGCTCTACCCTCTAATCTGTAACAGCAGCCATCTCAGATAAGAGTGAGTCCTGGAAGGGCCGTACAGAGCTAGAGGACTTTGGTTATCAAGGCTGACAGTCTGTCTCCTTTCAAAAGTTCAAAATAAAAAATTCTGGGAATTCATACGTTCATGTTTATAGTCTGTAGTCCATGTGCAAAGAAAACATTGGTGGAATAGGGCTTTAGGAAATACCCACTCGCTACATTCAAATACCGGTGCCTCTCATTCTTTTGTTTTAAAGGTGCCCAGGAGAAGGCACTGACCCCCATTTAGCCAAATTTAATGTTCAAAAACAAAGGTATTAGAACCACACCGTCACCCCAAAAAAACTCTTTACAGTGGTGATCCTGAGAAATCCCATACTTTGGCAAGACTGGGCATTACATTAGCAGATGCTACAGTCATAAACTCTCATCTGAAGTCTAAGAACTTTAGCAGTTGCACTGATCACTGTAGGCTTGGTTTATTTTTACTGCTTGACGGCTCTGTCCAGGTGAATGTATAGTGAGGCACAGGTTCATCTGGCTCTAATTTTCCTAGTGTTAAATTCTTCTAGAGCACTTGGCAAATGTAGTGGCAGGTTGATTTGCGGACTCAAACATATTAGCATTAATGATGGGCCAACTTCAGAAGGTTTGTGGATTGATTGAGAGAAGAACCCAACCGTTTACATGCTATTCCAAGCATTATCCATACTTAACTAAATTTTTCTGGGCTAGTAACGGATTTTGAAATCTCAAACCACCAGATTCTTATGCCAGGTTCTATATATTTGTTGCTTCTAGGAAGTGGAGTGATAGACACAAAGAAGACAGCGCGCACTGTAATTCAAACATGGCTATAATTTGTTTGTGTTGTTTTTCCATAACTATATTCTAAATCTCATCTGTTTAGCTTTGATTTTTGAGCTGCTAATGTATGACAGAGGAGACAGAACTATACTGTACTTGGTAGTGTGCATGACAGTGTCTCATGGCACTTACAGCCTGACCTGAGAGAGGCTGAACACCTACAACTCTCATTAAATTAAAAAGAAATTGCAGGTGCAAATCTGAGTACTTGACCTCTGAATGCCTGACTGCACGTTACAAGTACTCAAATTGGTAGATGCATATGAAGCACAGCAAAGGGGTCTTAATCCCATTTACCAAAGGGAGACAGCTACCTCAGGAGGAGAAAAACGGCTTTTTTATTTTTTGCTCCAAAGAGCTGGGGGTTGGGAGTGAGGAGACTTTTGTACAAAAACATTTCCTGGGGAAATTTATTTGGATGAAAAAAGCCTTGTTTAATTAAAAAAAAAAAGTCTTAAACTATTTCAAGTAGTGCTGGTAGACACTAATTTCGGGCCTTTTTTTTTTTTCTTTTTCTTAAAGGTGGCTCTTTATGGTGTTTGTTGGGGGGGAAAAAAGAGTTTCCTCAGGAGAGGAAAACACTAGAGAGGACAAGACTCATAAATTCTGTGTTCTCAAAGGCTGAAATTCTTTCTGGCCATCATCAGTTCACAGGATTCTCTCTGCCTTCATGAAATTTGCTCAGGCACTAAATCATGAATAATCAAAATGGAATGCAAAATTGTTACTCAGCGCCTCAGCATCATTTTATTTTAAACCTTTCCCTGTTCCTCCAGGATAGTTTTGAACTTGTTTTATACGTTACATTCTAAGGAACAAAGCCTAGCAAGCTTTCCTTTATCAGACAAATGTTTCCAAACCCACTGTGGAGGCTGTAAGGTTCTTCCCTAGTTTTGAAACCAATTATAGGCCCAATTCTGCCATACATTACACAGGTGGATACCCTGTTAAGCCTAATGGGGAGTTACATCTGAGTGATAGAGTGCCCTATGCATCAAACTCTGTTGTCCCAAAAGCTTGTTCTTGCGTTGGAACCATCCATATCTCCAAAACTACTCATCTGTGTGTCTCCAGAGAAAGATAACTGACTTGTGTAACTGCCTCTTGTTGATTGAAATTGTTTCTTTAATGAATGCGAGCAACTGCACATGTGGAAATGGCATATTTGGACTTTTGGTGTTTTGGAAGCAGAGCTTCACAGGTTCCAGTTTCAGCAGAGATTATTTCTGGTTCACATTTTTTGTAGCAGCTGTGCTGTATGAAAGAATGGGGGAATTCTTTGAAGTGCAATAATTCTTTCTTGAATTTGCCCCTTTGGAAATGAAATAACTAACGTGGGATAGCCCTGGATGCTTGTCCTGCTCCATGGAATGGCTTCATTAAAATTACATTAAGCCAGTTAAGGACAAGGCAAACTGTTCTTGGTAGTGCTCTGAAGGAGGCGAATGGACTGGTAGTGAAGAGCTTAAAAATGTAAGAACAGCCATGCCGGAGCAGACCAATGATCCCTCTAGCCCTGTATCCTGTCTTCTGACAGTGGCTAATACCAGATATTTGGGGGAAAGCAGAAAAGGGCAGTTTTGCAGAGATCCTCCACTGTCCTCATCTCTTGGCTTCTGGCCATCTGAGGCTTAGGGTCACCCTGAACATGGGGTTGCATCCCTGACCATGCTGGCTAATGGCCATTAATGGACCTATCCTCCATGAACTTATCTAGGTTTTTTTTTTGTTTTTTTGTTTTTTTTAACTGTTACACATTGTGCCAGAACAACATCCCACGGCAATGAACTCTAGGGGTTAATTATGCTTTGAACTTCCTCTACTTTCTCTTAACCCTCTTGTCTATTAATTTCATTGGGTGACTCCTGGTTTTTATATTGTGGGAAAGGGTAAATAATGCTTTTCAATTCATTTTTCCCTGCACCATTCATGATTTAAGACACCTATTATAACCCCTCCTCTGCCCCCACCCTCACCCCCATCTCTTTTCTAAGCTGAATAGCCCTGATTTCCTGGTATGCAAGCTGTTTCATACCTTTGATCATTTTTGTTGTCATTCTTGGAACCTTCTTCGGTCCCACTATAACAGTTTGTCTTTTTTAACCTAAAAGTCAGGCAACTGAAATTAGAGACTTCCCACACTCTGTTCCAAACCTCATCTTTCTGTAATGGTGTCACCTCTTTCTACTGATGAAACACAAGTATTTTAGTCTCCTCTAACAATGCACTCTGAGGCTTTCTCTGAACAAAGTCAATCATTCCAGATTGTACAGAGGGCATTAGTGCTGTATACTGTTTTCCACTGGGAATGAATCTAGCAGTAGTCACTTAATTAGTTAGAAATGAATCTGGTCTTGAACCCTTGTTCCATTTTAAAAGGAACTCAGGACTTTGGATAGATTACGACTGATTGCTAGACATGAGAAACAAACATCCCGAGGCCAAAGGCTCGAAACAGGATCCCAGAAAACTCTTGCAGTAGCCAAATAAGTGAGTTACAGACTACTATATTTCCCTTATGTACTTGATTGTCGAAAGATCCAAGTGCATCTATGGAGAGCTTTAACAGAGCAGCTCCATGGAACTGTTTCTTTAATTTCATGTCATTCCTTTAAGGATTTACACTATTTTTAGAACATCTTCCTACTTGCCAGCCGCCTTTGACTCCACAAGAAAAGTTGAATGAATATTATTTTCCACTCCCATTGTGTCTCTTCTCTAGCCGCTAATGCTTTTCTCATACTTCTATGACCATATACTTGGTATTCTACACACAGTACCACTCATGGCCCTACTATTATATGTTTGGCAAGAATATATTAGATTTTATAGGAATGAAAGAGAGAAAGTGGACTCAAACCAAAGACAACATAAAAGGCTTCATTTTGCTGGGTGAAGGCCTAACCTCTTAATGATTAAATAGCTTGGAATCAAATAGAAAACTGTATCCAAGATGCGAAGCTGAGAGACATCTCTCTCCTGCCTTTACTTGGTGCCCCACAGGGAGAATTAAATGGTCCAAAAGGAAAATATTCTGTAAGGCGAAGGAACACAACTGCTGACAAATCTACACCAGGAGTTGGATTAGGGCAGTAATTCTGAATCTGAATATTTTAGGTATTTCTAATTAATCTGGGATGGTGTCTATATGCCAGAGACTTACTATTTGTAGTTACACTCATCTCTTCTCTCCTAAGATTTGATTCCCTTTCTTGTTTTTTGTGGACTCCATGTGCTACAATTAAGTGAGAGTAAGTAACTTTTGGGTGTGGTGCATTTTTCTTCTCTTGAATCAAGAATGGAAGTCCAAAAGACATGCTCTAGCTCCGTGAGAAGTTACTTGCTTGAGGCAGAAATCATGTGGTGAAATTCCTATGGCCTCTGTTCAGCAGGGTGTCAGACAAGATTATCATTGCAGTCCGTTCTGGCCTTATATCACGCAGTCTGTGAATTGATATAAAGAAGTCTAGTGGCTAGCTTGACATTCTGGGTATCATGTAGAGTGGTTTAGAGCAGTGGTTCTCAACCAAGAGTCTGGGGTCCCTGAGGGGGGACACAAGCTGGTTTTAGTAGGTACGTGAGCCCCCACTCCCCACAGGGCAGAAGCCCCAAACCCATAGGCATAGATAGAGGAGGGGAATAGGGGGTGTTGCCCTCCCCCAAACTGCAATACCTTAACTAAAGTGAGGCAGTTCCAGTGGACAGCTCCACACATGTCCTCTTCTTCCCCCTGAGGCCCTGCACCCTGGCCAGGTCAGAGGCAGGAAGCTGGAGCCAGGCAGTGGCAGTGTGGGGCGGTGGCTGCTCTGACGGTGCCATGGATTGGGTGGCTGTGGCATTCCCCCCATCTCCTCCTGCTGGTGCCCAAGATCCTGGCTGCTCCTCAGCTCTCACCCCCTTTGATTGCTCTCACAGGCATCGAGATCCACCTGGGCAAGGGGATCCGACCTGGGGGACAGCTAAGCTTTTGGGGAGCAGAGACAACCCCACTCCCTAGTTAACCTCCTGTCTGCACCCTCACTGCAGACAGGTCCTGGTTGTCTGTACCCTGAGTGGTTTTCAAACTTTTTGAGCTGAACACCATCCTTTGCGTTATAATTTTTGGTTTTGCCTCCAACCCAACCCAGAGGGGCAGCGTGGCCTACTGATGGGAGTCAGGGGTGTCAGTGATGCTCCTTCCTTGGACCCCCATCTGGCAGCCAAAGCCATGGGTCCTGGCACGCTGCAAACCTAAAGCCCCATGCCCCCCTCCCCTGCTCAGCAGGTGAAGTCAGGAACCCTGAGACATCCCTCCCATTGCTGGACCCTAGAGTTTTTATTGAGGGAGCAGGAAGGGGAGGTTTCAGAAAGAAAAAGGTTGAAAACCCTTGGTTTAGCAGATGTGCATAAAAAGTCTCATGGTTGAAAGTAAACTCTGTCTGACTGGTCTTGGCCATCTGACTGTGTGACCTTCAAACACCATCATAAAGGCCAGTGAATTAATGTAACCATCAAGAAAGCAGATTCTTCATTCCACCCTTTCCCTCCCCCACTGAGATCTGAAAGGCCTGATTTATGAGACAACTGGACATCTGGTGTCTTCTGCATTTCACCAGTGTCTGTTCATAAGCACAATGAAAACCAGCAGCAGTGGGGAGAGGCTGGGATATGCTTGCTCTGCAACTTCATTATGCCCCAGCAGCCGAGTACCCTCTGGGGTTTTTTTGCATGGGATTTCAGCACATTACAGCCCTGGTTTGGGGATTGTGAAGAAAGACACTAATCCTTTGAGCAGGAAGGGGAAAGGTGCTTTTAAAGGAAGGTTGAATCTATGGTTTGCGAACATGGGTACTGCCCCTGGGCCTCTCCCACCAGAGGGGCTCCCCCCACCCGCCTGGGGCCCCAGCCTCCCCTGCCAGTCTAGGGCCTTGGCCTTCTGTGGACGGGCCAGCGCTGGGGGCGGGGAGGGTCCAGGCCTGGGTCCAGAGGCCGGCTGCAGTTGGCCCCCAGGGTTGGTGGGGCCAACTGGCATGCGCAATGCAGCTGCCGGTGTGGCCTGAAGGCCGCGCTGGAGGTTGTACTGCATGCGCCAGCCAGCCCCGTCACCCCCATGGCCAGCCCACCCCGCCTCTGTGGTTGGAGTGGCCAACCCAGGGGTGGGGCAGGAGCGCAGAGCCCAGCCTCTGGGCCGGCCCGCCCCACCTCCTTCCCAGTGCCAGCAGGGCGGAGAGCCCCCACATTGTGGTGGGCCCCTGGGCATGGGCCCAGTTGGCCCGTGCAGTAATCTGCCCGTTTGCAAATGTCAACTGTAACCACATCCTTTGAAATTGTAACACATGGTGCTGGAGAGACAGGGCTCAACCAAATGCTAAGATCCAAACATCCAAGAACTCTTCAGAAGTTTGGATTTCATTCCAGATTTCGCCATCAGCCACTTCCTTTGTGGTGAGCCAAGCCAGCAGCTTTGATGTGATCACTTCAAACTTGGGAAAAGTTTGGCTCTGAATCTTCCAGCTCAGGCCCCTCTCTAGTAATAGTAATCTCCTTTGTGTTAGTTCAAAAATAACAGGCGGAATGTGGGGCTTATGGAAAAGGAGTGATGTCCTTTCTTTTCATTTCCCACCTTGATATGCATTTCCTATTTCAAAATTAGCACAGAATTCACTGGACAGAAAGGATTGCTTCCTTTCCTCTGTTTACAAAGATAGCATTGCAGAAGTGTCTAGAGAAATTGGCATCTCAAGGGGTTGCTAATGGGATAAAAGATCCTTTGTACCTCTAGGTCAAATCCAGACTAAACCAGTTATAGCTTAAATTGATATAGTTAGCAGTTAGAGAGTTGGTCTGGGATATGGAAGATCTGGGTTCTATTTCCTGGTCCTCCACGGTCACAGAGCAGGCCCGTGGCAAAGTCTTTGCCACTCTGTGCCTCAGTTTTCCCATCAGTAAATCCTCCTTTGTAAAGTGTGTTGTGATGTCCAAAAACTGGTTATTAATTTCTAGTCTGATGGCTGCCTGGTGGCCTATATGAAATACACTGGTGGCCTCTGTCTTCAGGCTGAACAGGTGCCCACATTACTAATTCTCCGCTACTCCTGACCTCAAGTGGACCTTTCGTTAGCAATCTCAGCAGAGAAGATAAGGACTGAATTAACCACCAGGTCTATGCAGCCTTCTGATCCCTTGAGTGGTCCCTGCAGGTCAGAGTTGGAGAACAGTGCAAAAGCTTAGTGATGCGACTCATGCACTGTACTTTAAATAAAGGGCTTCTGTGGTAACTAACCGGGCACCTTTTCACCATCTTGAAATATTAGAAATGGACTGGAACCCTGGATTTGAATCTCCCAAGGTTTGGATTTAGATGTGAAGTTTATGGGTTTTTCTCTAAGCCTGAACTGTCAACTCAGATTTAGAGAAAGCTAGCATCTGGATCCAAATCTCAGGAGTCCAGCTTTACTGAGATGTTTAGAATTTAAGGTAAAGAGGGAGGGGGCAGGACCTCTGCTTTGCTCCTTGGGGGCTTCTTCTCCTCTCCTTTCTTAATTGTTTTCTGACTTCTTCCAGTGGTTTCCCCTCCCGCCCCCCCCCCCCAGGTGGAATTTGAAGAAAAGTATTACGAACTGTTCCTCACATTCTTCTCATAAAATGATTCTTGACCATTTTTCATAGTCTTCTCGTAAAACTATACCTTGTTCTCTTCCCAGCTCACTGCCCAGCCATTAGAATAACATTTTGCATGATTACATTTGCACCTTCTCTTGAGTTTATGGGGTTGAGCCTGGGACAGCCAAGCACAGATTTGCTTCAGCCACTCTTCCAGGATATCAATATTTCACATGAGAATCATAAAATCAGATGGATTCCTTTGTACAGATACAGCAGTGATAATATTTCTAATGTCTCAGTAAGACGATACAGTTGGGGACAAAGGAGAGGGCAATATGAATCCAATGTAACAGAAGAATCAGTTGAAGAAGCAAATTCCCTCCTATTTTGGTGAGAACGACTGCTGGGTAGGGGTGGGCAGCTCTTTTCCAGCACTTTCTTTTCCCATCCAAAGCTGCCTTCGGCCTACCCTCTCTTTCCCTCATCTGTCCACTTGCTGTGGGAAGAAATACGCTTGGCTAAGGTAGCTGGAGCATGGAGTGTCTTAAAATGGAAGATTACAAAAAAGAGCTCTGGGGAACTCTTTGCTCTTAATACCTTCTCCTCTGCCCATGTCTTCCAGATGGAACATCAGACTGAGTGAGCAGTGTCCAGGAACTGCTGTGAAGTAAGATTGGTAGTGTCAGTCTAATTTCTAGAGCTAAGGTGGCTGCCAGAAGCTTGTTGACCCCCATGGCCTCCTCTGCCATTGTCGCTCATTAGTATCTTGGTAGATAGTCTCACTAGAGTGGCCAAAGACTGAATGGGTCAAGGTCGGGGGCAGATTTAGTGGGGCACTCAACAACTCTTTCTGACCTTCTCTCCAACAGCTGCTTTCAGCTTTCTTCTTGCACCTTTCCTCCTCTGACTCCTCCTGACTCATCCAATCTAGCTACCTTTCTTCAACAGCCCCACTTTTCTAGAACAGCGTGAGCAGATTTGCATGTTAATTTCAAGCACCGCATAGCTCTTTAATCAAAACTGATTGTGGTAACTGTAGCTCAGTAGGTTAAGTTCTCTGTCTGTATTGAAGAGTCAACCAGAACTGGAGCCTTCTAGAATGATCGGTCTGTGGTTCCTATACCGAGTCTGTTTCTTCTCTTTTTTTTATTTCCCCTTATTTTGCAGATCCTTTGCTGAAGCTAAAGGGCTACAATCTCAAGATGAGTCTAGGTTTTAAAATTTTCTTAAATATTAATGTTGGGATATATGCACAAAAGTATGTCCTCCTGACCAAGTCTTAAAGACAAAATTGGGTTTGAATCAAATGCACTGAAACAGCACTTGGGTACAGATATTGTTCTCTATAAAGGAAATAATAAATGTTCTGGAAATCTAAAATAAGCATATTTACAATGCAAGTTTGGAAGCATCAGTGAAAAAGTGTAACTGATAATCACTTGTCATTTATGCTGAATATTATCAAGTAAAACTAGAAAGATCTTAACTGAATAAAGGCCACATTCTGTTACAGCAGTGCAAATTTAGAATGAATGGGAACAGAAATTGGCCAGTAGTCTTCATGCTAGTAATTCATGAAAAGTGTAATTTTAACAGATCTTTAAAGAAATAGACATATCTTTTTCAGCACAGGGCAGTTACTATTTATCAACTCAATAACCTGATTGTTCTAGCTATGTGGTGTGCATGTAATATTTTGTAATATTCCTTTGTAAATATTTCTCCAACTAAACTCTCAACATATACATTAGTATGTTCTTTTTTTGGCTACCAGCTTTTTATTATAGAATTATGTTTTTCAAAAAATCTATTAGCTCCACATGTTGCAGTACTCACAGAGGAAATTTTTCATTAAAAAAAAAGAACAGAATAATCCAGTAACTCCCTTCTTATAAATATATGCGTCATCCTCACTGTGTCTCTGTCTGTGAAATTTGAGTTTGCATCTGTGTTTTAGATTTGCATGAAGAGAAGGATTGATTTCATTCTTAATTTTGGTCCGGTCGGGAACCAAATATTCATACCATTTGTGACAAGTTCCAAAGGGGTAGCTGTGTGAGTTTTAGTTTAGTTCAGCAAAACAAACAAGGAGTCCTGTGGCACTTTTAAAGACTAACACATTTATTTATCGCATGAGCTTTTGTTGAAGAGCTTCAAGCATCTGACAAAGTGGGATTTTCTCTCGTGAAAGTTTGTGCAGTAAATAAATTTGTGAGTCTTTAAAAGTGCCCCAGGACTCTTTGTTTTATCATACTATTGGGAGTCACTAGATGGCATACTGCTAGTCTAAACCTGTTTAACTGAATGTATTTATTGTCACTCAGATCTTGAGGGATGCTGTGTTTGAAGCTGCGGTAGTTTGTTCCTGATGGCGCAGAGCTACTGACTATCAGATACGTTCGCACGTAGAAACAAAACCATTATCTAGTGTTAGAAACATTACAACCCTCTCACAGAAATAATACATTCTTAAGGCAACTCGAACTCCTGCTGTAGTGGAAGGGATGCTGCCTGGTTTCCTGACCTGCTGAAATGCAGCATTAGAGTTAATACTCAACATGTTGTACTGTGCCCCAATAGTTGGCCAGAAAACTGATTTTCTTGGCCATTCTTTTTATATGCACTTGAAATTCCCGTCGACATTAATGGCAGTTGTGTGTGCATAGGGCAAGGAGAATAGCCTCCTAAGTCTTCTATTCATAGCAGCAGCAGCTTGTTAATAAAAATTCCACTGTCCCAATGAAAAAGAGGACATCTAAAAACGGGCTTTGTTTTTTTTCCTATCTTCAAAGCGTCTGACGAAGTGGGATTTTCTCCCACGAAAGCTCATGCGATTAATAAATCTGTTAGTCTTTAAAAGTGCCACAAGACTCTGTTGTCTTTCTACAATAGACTAACACGGCTACCCCTTTGGAATTATTAAGCTCATTGAAGTGAATGGGACTCTCTCATTGAGTTCAGTGGACTGAGTGACACCCTAAGAGAATGGTGACTTTTCTTATTGAAACAAATCAGTTGCTAAATGTTTACAGCAATGTGCATAAGCCCCTTTGGCATTACTGCATTGTCTAGGATAATCAAATCATACCTCTCTACACTTCTCCTGCCCCCTTTTAACTCCAGGCAGAGGGATTAACCAGTGACTTCCTAGGATGTTTATCTATCACTTGCGAATGGGAAGCAGTTACAACTAGTAAAATATTTCAAAAGTATTTAGGGCTTTGGCTTCAGTCCATCCATTGTCTGTCCTGATAGATTCCCTGTAATGCTGTTTGCTTGCTAATGTGGAATTGATATTACCTCTGCAGCAGGGAATTGGTCATGGTGAGAAAAAAGATCCAAGGAGTCTGAGTAGGCAGGAAAATATTCCCCCACATAGTTAGAAATTTTCTGCATCACAAGTTCTTGGAATCCTTTCTATTGGTTGTTTCTCACCTATGGAAAATAATGACTGTGCTACAGAAAGGAAGGACTATCTTTTACCCAGGAGTTTCCAATTCATAAGTTGCTTTATACTACTCCAATATGATGGGATAGTCAACATTCATTACTGCTATATTCTACCTATAACTGTCTCTCTTGCATGGAATTTTCTTTAATCAGAGCATTATACATTCTGAGCTATATCCGACCTTTTGGTTCACCTTTTCATTTCACAGTGATCTGGCCCTCTAAGTGTATTTTTTAAGATGGAACATAATAAAACAATTTTGTACCTTAGCAAGTGGAGAATTCCTCCTTCCTCACACTTTTGAGAATTCATATTTTTTGCAAGAGACTGGAAGTGAATATGATGAACGCTCTTGTTCACTGACAACGCCCAGCAACATTTGAATCAATGATCATGAAAAATTGGAAGGCAGTAAAGACTTCCTATATAAAATCCTACTATGGAAACAAAAAATCAGCTCTTCTTATTCTTTTACAGTCAGATTTCTAGGGCTGCTGCATAGGCAGTGAGACAGTTCTTTCCCCCAGAATCCTTATATTTTCTGGCAATTATAACTGGTTTTCTCTCGTGTTGGCATGGAAAATATAAAGCTGGGTATGGGCAGGTTATCTCTCTGCCTCTCCTTTGATGTTTGCTGTAACACACATTACTAACAGAATTCCTTGGTGTCTAAGGTAGCTGAAATCTGTGTGTAATTAGTTGAGTTTTAATTGTTAGTTGGTTTTGTTTGTTCTTTTGAAAACTCTCTACAAAGCTGCCTGAAATAGTGACACCTGGTGGTAGTTCTTGTAAGCAGTGTAAGCTATTTCTTTCCTTGTCTGGGAGCATCAATCAAGCTCTAATAATTCTTCTCCTTTGGCTAGTGCCTTGCCCCAGGATACGACTCATTCTACTCCTCAAAGGGGGCTGAAATCTGACCTAAGACCTGCAGTGGTGTGGATGTGTTTCAGGGATGTGAGTAGGCAGATCCAAAGCAGGCTGTGTTCAAGGGTATGTCTATAATTGGCAGCCTGCAGCAGCGAGGTTCAAGGTCCCAGGGGACAGACTTGGGCTCATGCTATGGCTCTAAGAGTGACTCAGACTGGACCTTGGGCTCTGGAGCCCAACCCCTTCCCTGGGCTTCAGAGCCTGAGTTCTAGGTCAGTCTGCTGACTGAAGCCCTGCGACTCTCTGCTGTGCTGCTTGGTGTGTAGATACATCCCAGTGGCCCTACACCCGCAGAATGGTGGCTAGGATACTGCTCAAACCAATGTTAGCTCACGTAGTCTACAGAAGAGAAGACTGAGGGGAGATTTGATAGCAACCTTCAACTACTTGAAGGGGTGCTCCAAAGAGGAGGGAGCTAGGCTGTTCTCGATGGTAACAGAGGACAGAACAAGGAGCAATGGTTTCAAATTACAGCTGGGGAGGTCAAGGTGGGATATTAGGAAAAACTTTCTCACTAGGAGGTGGTGAAGCATTGGAATGGGTTACCTAGGGAGGTGGTAGAATCTCCCTCTTTGGAGATTTTTAAGGCCCGGTTAGACAAAACCCTGGCTGGGGTGATTTAGTGGGAGTGGTCCTGTTTTTTAGCAGGGGGTTGGACTAGATGACCTCGTGAGGTCCCTTCCAACCCTATTATTCTATGATTCTAACTTGTGCCAGGGACTGGTTCTGTCCCCAGCTTGCTCCAGGATTGGGTGAGGAAGGAAGGTGGCTTTGAGCCTTCTTTTGAATAATGGAGGATTGAGCTCTTTGTTGTTCCTGTCACATCCAGACTAGATTTTAGGTGTCAGCCAGATTGGGGATCCATTTTGCTGGGTGCTGTGGAGAAACAGACAGTTCCTGCTATCAAAAACTTGGGTCCACATTTTGTACAAGTGATTAGGTGTTGTCTCACCCAGCATTGTAACATCTAAGGTCAATCAATGAATGTTAGGCCTGGGCTAGACTAGAAACTTGCATCAGTGGGGTGTGAGAAATCCACACCCCGAGTGACGTGGCTACCCCCACATGTCGACAGTGGTAGGTTGATGGCAGAATTCTTCCATCCACATAGCTGCTGCTTCTGGAGAAAGTGGAGTATCCTGTTATGCCACAGAAATGTTTTAAGTATAGTCATATTCTTAGGTGTTCCAGTACAGTATCGAGCAGCGCTAAATATCTTTAAAAATCTGGTCCATCCAGTCTGGAATTATGATCAGACTTTAATATAAAGTTCTATTTATACAAAGTTCATAAAGGGTTAGTAAATGATTGATAGATATTATGAGCATGTTACAGACATAAGTAACACGAGTTAGAAAGTATTATAAGCACACAGGTAGAAGGCAGATGGATTGCTTACAAGCATGGTTTATAGAAATCTATTGACCTGTTGCAGTCTCTAAGAATTTGTAACAATTGATTAACCATTTAATAAAGCACATGTTGATCATTTCTAAATGGTACCATAATAAAAAAGTGACTGAAATTTTATTAATTCTCTGAGGCTACCATCCTCTTCCCCCCAAAAGTCTGTAATCTTATTGGCTATGTCTACACTTGTAAAGTTAAGTCGACTCTGTTAAGTTGACTTAACAGAGTGGCTACGCTTTAAGTCAACTTAAGTTGACCTTGTTAAGTCAACTTAACAGTAAACATAGCCGTCCACATTGGCTTTAAGTCGATTTAAAAAGTCAACTTAAGGCTTAAGTCAACCTTCAGAGGTGGTGTCATTAAGTCGACTTAAGGAAGCGCTAAAGTTGACTTAATAAAAGCCCAGTGTGGCCGCAGCTTTGTGTAGGTCGACCTAAGCTGCCAATGTAGATGCACCCATTGAACATAGTTCTAATGAGAACTTTTCAGGTGTAGATGAAACAGGCAGCCTTGTAATTGTGGCACTGAAACTGTATTGAAATTGTGGCACTGAAACTGTAAACAGGCAGCCTTGTAATTGTGGTACTGAATTCATTTCTTGATTTCATGTAATTAGTAGGAAGCATCTTCTCCATGAAGAACACCTAGTGGCAAAAGCCTAGATGTGTCAAAATATAGATAGATGAAGAGCAAGGCTGAAGGATGTTAACCCATGATGGTCAATACCATAGGGTTTGGGCAGCCCAACGTATATTTCTTGCCAAGCCCCCCACGAGAGCATTTACAGCTGACCATAACCATGAAGGCTGAGTGGCTCAGCAGATGAGGTGGAAATCTACCAGGCATTAGCAACTGGATACTCAGCAGAGCCAGAGAAGGAGACCCAGAACTTGTGAGGGCTAAGGCAGCCTTCTCAACCTGGCCTTTCATTGCTGGAAAACCTGTTCCAGGGAGCTCTCAAGAATGTTGCCATTCATTCCTTGACCGCTTCAGGTGCCACATGTAGGTACTACAGTCACAGGCTTGGATTCTGCAAGTTGCTATCACTGTACTGTAAAAAGCTAAGCCTTCAGCCCCAGGCTGCCCCCCTTTTATGGTGTCCTGATGCCCCCTCTCTCCAGCCTCCCCACAACATGCACACTCACGCTTTCACTCTTTGATTATTGACCTAAATGTACTTCCAACTCCAGAGCTTTGCTCCACTCTGGGGGGAGGGGGAGCTCTTTCCATGTGGCCTCTTTGGGTTCAAACCAGTCCCCTCCCCTGTACATGTACATGCAACTCTAGCAGCCTACACAGATCCCATTGTCCCATGTGAGGGCTTTAATTGCTGACTCCTCATGCAAATTAGATTTCTGGAACCTATTGGGTGGAAAGAACATAATGGACACAGTAGAGCATAAGCTCTATTTTGCCAATCTAGATTGTAGTGGAAGATTTATTGCACCTACAGTCTTAAAGGGGACATCTCTATGCTTTGGGGTAAGGGATAATGAAACCACACAATCCTTCCAAGGGATTTGTCGTGGTTGTTTCCCTGCCTCAGTGCTTCTTCCCAAAGAAAGTCGTTTTTAAAATAAACAATTAGTAGTGGTTATTGAACAAGGAAAAGTCTGTCTCATTTGGCCAGAGGCTGAGTGCCCAAGATGTGCCTAGCATCTTTTGTAGTAACTAATGATTGCCCTGAACAATTAAGTATTCAGAGGTGTTGAGATCCAGGGTTCTGGCTTTGGGTTTCTCTATTAACTGAGTTGCCTGATTACCCCAGGAACTTCCGAGAGAATGGGGGCTGTTAATTGCCAGCTGGAGGCCATGCTTTGATTGCACGTGGAATTCTCCTGCAATCCTAAGGTTGCTGGCCTTGGTTAATGCTACTCTCGCTGCTACTGTAACAGAGAGAATTGAGTTCAAATTGTAGATTCCTTCCCTTTGCAAACAACCATGGGGGTTACTTTCCTTTTAGAAGAAAAGGAACATTGCATGTCTTTCAGTCACAGACCCTTTGTCCCTTTCTAGCATTCACTCTGCATCAGGTTCCACGCTGCGAGCTACATAAAGTGGCATTCTCCGCCGTCCTTTCCTTTGAAACCAAGACAAGCAAGGAGTCCTGTGTCACTTTTAAAGACTAACAAATTTATTTATCCATAATCTTCTTTATAGTCTTTAAAAGTACTACAGGACTCCTTGTTTGTTTTGCTGAACTAGACTAACAGGGCGACCCCCTTGGAACTTTGAAACCAATCTACGTGATTCCTCCCAGCACAGCCCAGATGCGGAATGAAAGATATTTTCCTACCTGGGGGCAAGCAAGTCAGGAATGCCAGGAGAGACTCCGACTGAGAAGCAGTCTGTTAAAGTGGAACATCTCCCAGCAAAGCAAGAACCTTTCCCAGTCCTGTCTGTAGCACCAGCTGTCTCTTCTGAATAGTTAGACAGGACAGATTCCTTTTTAGTGCCTGAGGCTATTTGGGAATCAAGGGGAAAACACCTCACGAGTGCATACCTTGCTTCAGGGCCCCAAGCATGTCTGATGAGGTGATTCCTACAGGTACCAACCAGACTTCTCCATGGACAGCTGAAAAGAGCCATGGCTGAGAGAGACTGGCCAGTTGCAGGACTTGCACCAGGAAATTACAAAAGGCCCATAGTTTGGGTTTACATTATCTTTAAGCTCCAGAAGTAAAAATAAATGATGGTTTATCAGGCAGGGGGAAAATAACGTGGGCTTGCTCTGACTCTTTTCTTAGTAATCGTGTATCCAGCTCTGCCCGAAAGCCACATCAGTTGAGGCTGTCATTGCTCATTATGGACAACAGCAAACATAAAACTATAGGCTGGGACCTACCACAACAAAATGAGTCTTCATTTTTCTGACACAGCCCCAACCCGCAGTGTCTCAGAGCCCAAACACCATTAAAAGGACACCCTTGATTCATCAGTCATCTTAAAAGAAGAGTTTTTTCCTCAAGTTGTTTATAATAAACCCTTTAAAGCTTAGGACTGAAATCTGTTTATTCCCTCCTGTCTTACGTTTTGTTAGCATGAGATTGTTCAGGAGTGCTGGGTGGTGTGTACTGAGTGGTTTGTTACGTCCCTTCAGCCCTGGGCAATATGCATCAATTTGTTGTTGCCGAGTAGCTAATTGAGCTCTGGGCCCCGGACAGTTTTTGATAGTGTAGGTTTGTTGCACACTTAAGTCTTTTGCATTCAGTTTCACCACCTGGAAAAAAGGGATAATTCTGATCTATCTCATATGGTTTAGGAGGAAAAAATGTTTCACGGAGTTTTAAAATTAAAAAACCTCCAAAAAAACTATTACCCCAGGGCCCATCTTGCCTGATAAATGCATTAAGCCACACTAGTTGGGTGCCAAGTGTGCATTCCCACTGCATACCTCATTCTCCTGTCCATGCAGCAGTATGATCTAGTGATTAAAACCATGCAGCTGGTAATCAGATGCCCTCGGTTCCAATCCCAGATCTGACAGTGAATTAATATATAACCTTTTTATTAAAGTTGTTGCACCCCGTCAGGTCATGGGAAATTAGTTCCCTAGACATGAGAAAGCAGCCTCAATTTCGGCACTAAAGTTATGGGTGCTATCATGGTGTTAATGAATTAATACAATGAGAACTGTACAAGGCATGTTCTCAAGAGGCAACTTCTGACTTGCCCGCCCCAAATTAGCCTCGGCTGTAGAGTGCAGTTAACCTCCTTTAACGGTTAAGGAAACGATGTTTATGGTCATTCTATTTGCAAAGCACCTTGGGATTCTAGAAGTGGTTGAGGTACAGACAATGGTTCTTGACTCCCGTCCCTAGCAGGTCCCCAGACAGGTAAGTTAAATGGGGCAAAACACTCACCATACTCTCAAATGTCACCATTTCCCCCTTCCACCCCCAGTCCAATTACCTGGCAGGACACAGGGATAAATGTCAGACCGCAAAAACAGCACAGGTTTGTTTAGTGTCTCACTGAAGGTGTGGCTGCCTCAGCAGTAAGATACATCCCAAGCCTCCTCCCACGTATGGAATCACACACCACTTAGCCACTTCCTCCTGCTCCGTCTTCCCAGAAACAGGCAAATAGGAGGTCACAGCTCATCTCAAGGCCCAGAGGAGGCTTTTAACGGTTGCGTTTTAAGGTTCCATTTATAGACCCATTTCTCCAGGCAATTTCTCTCCATTTTCCTCTGTCTCATTCCCTGTGTATGTGGGGATGAAGATATAAATGCTCAGTGGATTGCAGGTGGGAGCTTGGCCATGCACTTTGTTCAATACAAGAGCTGTAGAAGCTAAATGAAAGAATCTAGACTACTCCTTCACAACGGCACTAATCTGATATTCTTGGTACACCCAAAACTCTCACTGAAATCTCATCTAGCTATGAACCACAAATCTCAGTCAAAACAGCCAAGTTTCACCTGTTTTCTCTATCGAAACTCCATGAAACCACACATAATTCCTGATGTCAATTCTGAGCTCTCAGTCAGTCCTAGGTTTGTACAAAGGGTTCTGGAACCTCAGCAAATCTGCTCACTGAGGCACTCCAAGTCTTGATTGTTTAGTGAACATTAAACAAGGGAAATGGCGTTGGATGTAACTGTGAATATCTCCCACAGCTGGAGTTCTGAAAATCACTCAAACTTAGCTCAGGCTGCAAAATCTGTGTCTGAGTTTGAGTCCAGATTTTAAATCACTCCCCTGCCTGGTAGTGATTTATAGCTCAAGATCTATTTGGCAACCAATATCAAAGTGCCCCAGGGATCAGTCCTGGGGCTGGTTTTGTTAAACATCTTCATAAATGAGCTGGTGGATGGCACCTTCAGCAAATTTGCAGATGACACTAAATTGAGTAGAGTCGTAGGTATGCTGGAGGGTAGAGATTGGATACAGAGTACGCTAGACAAATTGGAGGATTGGGCCAAAAGAGCTCTGATAAGGTTCAACGGGGATAGGTGCAGACTTCTGCACTTGGGATGGAAGAATAGAATCCTGTCTATTCCGACAGACTGGGGACCAACTGGCTAAGAAGCGGTTCCGCAGAAAAGGACCTGGGGGTTACAGTGGATAAAAAGCTGGATAGAAACCAGCAGTGTGCCCTTGTTGCCAAGAAGGTTAATGCCATATTGGGCTGCATTAGTAAGAACATTACCAGCAAATTGAGGGAAGTGATTATTCCCCTATACTTGGTTCTGGTGAGACCACATTTGGAGTACTGTATCCAGTTTTGGGGCCCCCACTACAGGAAGGAAGGGGACAAACTGTAGAGAGTCCAGTTGAGGGCAATAATGATTAGGGGACTATGGCACGTGACTTATGAGGAGAGGTTGAAGGAATTGGGCTTATTTAGTCTGAAGAAGAGAAGAATGGGGGGGGGGGGATTTGATGGCACCCTTCAACCACTTGAAAGGGGGCTCCAAAGAGGAGGGAGGTAGGCTGTTTCAGTGGCAGTAGATGACAGAACAAGGAGCAATGACCTTAGCTTGCAGTGGGGAAGCTCTAGGTTGGATATTAGGGAAAACTTTTTCAATAGGGGAATGGTGAAGCACTGGAATGGGTTACCTAGAGAGATGGTGGTATCTCCATCCTTGGAGATGGTTAAAGCCTGGAGTGACAAAGCCCTGGCTGGGATGATTTAGTTGGGGTTGGTCCTGCTTTGAGTAGGGGGTTGGACTAGATGACCACCTGATGTCCCTTCCAACCTCTTCTTCTATGACTCTATAAGAATTCTTGGCTTGATGGGGCTTTAAGAAGCTTAGTTAAATGTTTATAAAGTAGCTTGAGGTCTTCAGGTCTTGTGTTTATTTCAGTTTAATTCCCATTTTAAAAAATGTTTCTCAGAGGCTCTCATGTACCTAGGCATAATATTAGAACCACACATTCATACAAAAATACAAAACACCAAGTCTCATTATTACACTAAATCCATTGGCTTCACCTCACACAGTCGTGATAAAAATAACTAGTACAATGAAAGATGAGTCCCTAATCTCCACGCCCCTAGAGCAGGACAAATGCGAGAAGTTTTGCAACATGGGCTGAAGGTCAGCCAGTTCAGGACACTCATATCCAACCCAGTGGGGCAAGTTCTGATTCAAGGCCAATCATGGAGGGTGTCATGCCAGTTGCCCCCCAGTAAAGTCAGAGAGCATGTTCATCAATCTCACCTGTCACAGTATAGCAGCAATAGGGGAGGGAGAGTCTCTTAAACAGGCATATCACAAGCCATTTAGGGCTTCATGTAAATGCCAAGTGTTGCTATTGCTTACAGTTCTATTGGAAAAATAAAGGAATGCTGGTAAGACTTTCTCTTTCTCCTGTGGTGCACTAAGCATTATTTATTTATTACTATGATCTTTCGCTGGCAATCAGGTGAGATATTTCAAAATGGGAGCATTTGGCAACAGCTTTCACATCCTGGTAAATATATATTTTACCTTTAAAAAGCTGGCAGATTTTAGGGCATGAACATCATCTATTCACAGAGCGATGCAGGAAGAGAAGAACTTGATCCAAACCACACACTGGCACCCCTACTATTTCTAGCACTTCTGCTGAAGCTGACAAGTTACAGTTGCTTCTGACAGTCAGTAGTAAAGTGCGGAGCAAAAAAGGAAGAGGGGCAGTGAAAAAAAATCCCCGGTGTTTTGAAAACTAGGATTTATCTTTTGATATTCATCTGGCTAAAAATATCCTCCCCTGCCCACTTAGTTTCAGACATTAAACATTCCAATGAAAAATCTAAACGAATATAACCCTAACAACCATCAGGGAAAGATTTGTAAGTATACAGCTCCACCAGAGAACTTGAATATGTAACACAAGATTTAAAAATAACCAAGAAGAGGAGATGGCTGGCTGATAGAATAAAGTGCATTTGAAATAAGAAAAATTAAAGTTAGAATAGTTAGAGAACTCCTGATGATATTCAGCAATTTTATTGGTGTGGAGATGGTAGCAGTTGAACAAAGCCTCAGAAGAGGGCGCTCCTGGCTAAATTTGGTATAAGGATGCTAGTGAATAGCAAACTTTTAATAGGGATTCACCCATTCCTTCATCATGTAATACTGTTTTAATGTGAAGGCAGGGAGGAAAAGCCAGAGAATGTTCTTCAATTACTGTGATACAGTAAATATTTTATCAGAAATGAATATAGAGTCATTGGAGCCTTGCTTGTAAAGCATGTAAATGAGATTGATTCACACCCTGCTCAATCACTAGGGTTCACAAAACTCATTGCAAAGTGCCACTTAATTAATTGTTAGCTACTACTCAATACTCAATTCATATTTCTCCAGGATCTAAATCCTTGCCACAATTGTTTCTGTTGCCTACAAGTTTTTTTGTGGATGTCTAGCTAAATGCAAACACTTGAGCATGCACACACTCCTATTGTAGCTGCCCATCTGAGTAAAGAATGTTCCAGGAAAATAAATTTAAATTTTAAAATTAAACTAGTGCCACAAATTAATGTGTCCTTGAATATTCAGAAATTTTCCAAAGTGACACTCATTGGTGTAATGGATGGGCAAACTACTTTTGCTTAATGCTGAATTCTCTACAGTATTGTGATTCTGAAACCTAACACAACTTCTAACTGTACTTGGAAAAAAGGAGATGGGGGGTGAAAGAGCCTAATGTAAAAAGTTAAAGATGTGAATAAATATAGAAGTCCATTACAATCCTAGGTAGGAAACATTCTTTGCTCTGATGGGCTTACAATCCATGAAAGACATGACAATCATTTGGGAGATGGGATTGATGATATAGAGCAAGAGGGATGTTGCTAGCTTTTATTTTTAATGGAATCGCCTTTTAAAAGACAAACATGGGTTTAAACTACAGGAAAAACAAGTTTCCTAAGCTTAGCTAGATTGATGGTCCCAATAAACAGCTCAAGAGCTTCACAAAAGTTCATCCCGTATCAGTTTTGTCTGTCTCCAGCCTGTATGGAGATTGTATTTATGACTAGAGTTAGTCCAATAATTCCTTGTGAATAATCCTGACTGTGAAAGTTCACTTTTGTTTTATTGAGTCAGTAATTATGAAGAGCTTTGCCAATGATTCAGCCACTTTTACTAATGTTTAAATGTTTAATGTTTAAATTCAAGACCTCCATGCACATAAATAAGGTACCTGCTGGGTCCCATTCTTGCTGTTTCCTTTGCATGGCCTTGAGCAAGTCATTTAACCTTTCTGTGCCTCAGTTTCTCCATCTTCATAATGGGGATGGGGATGCTTAATTCCATTTGGTAAAGCTCTTTGCGATCTCTAGATGAAATGTGCCAGATGAGCAATCAATCTAGGGAAAACTCCATTTTGACAGGCAACTGACTCAATCTGCAGTTCCTAATAGGCTAGATTATGTATGACAGTAATTCATAATGCCTGATTTAATATATGGATGAAATTCTTCTCTATGCAAAGGGCCCACATAAGGCCAATACACCATTTAAATTCTATGTAAATGTTCAAGATCAGGGTTGAAGTGGTGTGTCGACTTAGGCTGGTCTTGTACACAGAGGTGAATTACTGTATTTCCCCAACGATAGGCCGCGGCTTATACATCAATTTTACAAACCTGCATATTGGGTGCGGCTTGCTTAAATGGGGCGGCCTATCTAAAAACATGCAAAGGCCTCCAGGGGTGTGCCAAATTAGATGCTTTTACTTCAGGTTGGTAAATTCAGTAACGCCGCGGCTAATAACATGGGGCGGCTTATCTTAGAGTTTTAAAACATAAATGAGCATTTTCTGCGGCTTATAGAATGGGGAGGCCTATAATGTGGGGCGGCTTATCGTTGGGGAAATATGGTACACCCACATATGAATGATGTAAAGGCCTTGCTTAAGACAGGGAGGAGTTTCTGACCAATATAGTGGGTTGAAGGATGGACAGGAGAAGTGGGAATCACAATATAATGAGCACAAGGTAGAGTACTTAACAAAATCCCAGACATCATTAAGTTACTCAGTAACATGTTTTTAAAAGGAACCATAAGTCTTCAATATTTACTAGTAAAACATCTGCCCCAAGCTTTATCAGGTGATGGGGCATTTGAAGTAACAGGTGGATTTCCCAGTCAGTACTTGGGAAGCCAGATGTGCAAAATGCCACATACTGATTTCCCAAAATGGGCATTGTCTTCTGGGGGCTTTATGGATTCTAAATTATATCTGATGTAAGCAGTGCGCAGAAACCTGGATCCAATCATTCCTTGAGACATAGGCTGATCTGCTGTGGATTGGACCAGCTGTTTTCAGGGTTGGACTAGATGATCTCCTAAGGTCCCTTCCAACCCAAATCTTCTATGATTCTGCTGGGAGTGATGTTTTACTAATGTGTATGTTGGAGTGAAGTGTTGCCTTTTGTACCCATGCCAGACCCATAGAGAGAGTGGGCTAGCAACATATGGATAAAGAGAATGTACTAAATAATCCAGCTCAACACTCTCATCTTTGTACTCAGAGCCAAGAAAACAAATGGCAGAATGGGGCGAACATATCATTCCAGGGCTGCCCTAGGCTAATTATAAACAAATGAAAGTGAGCTTAGTTGGAAAATTGCCTTACAACTGGTGCCTGTCAGGTTCCTGTTCTTTGCCTGCCTACCTAATGATTGGGGACTTGACAGCTTTCCATGGGGCATACGTTCCTAGGTCTCCTCTTAACAAAATGAAGCAGCTGGTATATAATATGTTCTAGTCACTGCATTTTATAAACCGGTAACACACAAACTCAGATTGCTTCCTATATGGGTGGGTCAAATGCCTGGAAGAGGTACAAAGAAATCCTTCTCAGAGCATGTCGGGGATCGGTGGGGCATGCTACCATTGAGCAGAGTAGAGAGTGTAAATGAGTCGAATACTGGGACTGGGTTTAAAGGTAGTGGATAGTTTTCTGACCCTTAGGAATTGCACCTGTACAAGCTTATTGCCTTAGAGGCCAGGAAGGGATTGTGCTATGGTATGGAGGTAGGGTAACCTTCCCCTGAAGCATCAAGTAACATGAACTCCTCCGAAGGAACAGCCTTTGACTTTTAAGAGCTTGTGAGCATGTCTTGGCAAGATTAAGGATTAGGTGGTGCTGATGCAACCTTTGAGTGATGATGTATAGCAGAGGCACCCCAGCATCAGCATCAATTGTGTCTCAGACAAGCTGTCCCTTATATAGCACTCCTGCCTTGCAGTGTGGCGTAGGAGTCTGCTGATGGCCTTTGCCAACGGTGAGTCGCTCCCCCTCTTCCCACCCCACTCAGTTTAGATGGTAGCCAGCTGTGATAATTCAGCCCATGTATGGGGTTCACCAAGCCCACCTGTTCAGGGAACATGGCTGCACAATGCCTGCTTATCCTATTCTCCTGACCCCAAGATCCATGCAGTGAATGCAAGGAAGTAAGGGGCGAATTGTACCTGCCCCCGCTTATAGCCTTGGGAGGCTGAGTTGGGCCAGCCACAATCTGGGGGGGATGCCAAGTCAAGTAGTACAGCTGGCCAGATGTAAATTTGGTCCAAAAACCTTTTAATAGTATACAGCATCCTTAATACAAAAATGCGCCAGCGAGAGTGCGAGCATGCTAATTGAATGCTAGAGTGAAAGAAAAGGATTTATGGTTAGATTTTAAGAGATGACGTCAGTCAGCGCCTTGGATGGAGGGAGATATTTCCAGACAGATGGATCAGCACAGGCAGATGAGTGACTCCCACATTGACCGAGTCAAATTGAGGGCAGAGGAGACAAAGGTTGAAAGTGAAGAATAAGTGCATGGAGGAGTACGTGGATGTGTGAGGTCAGAGAGGAAGGATGGGGGTCTCTTGGGCAGTGTTGTAAATCATGAGGTCACTGATGAGCCAGGTCAGAGGTATCTAGAAAGGCAGCAATGGTTTCTAGTGGAGGAGAAGGGTATGACGGTTTCACTTCCATGGCAAAAAAGCAGTCTGGCCACCGCATCCTGGGTCATCTGCAGGTTAGACAGCAGTGACTTAGAAGAGGGAATTGTAACAGTCAAGCCAGGAAGTGCTGAAAGCACGAATAAGGGTTTCAGCAAAAGCAAGGTCAGTATGAGGGTGGATGCTGGCAATGTTAATCTGGAGGTGGGACAGTCAGATTTACTGACCAAGGAGATGTGGAAAGAACATTCTGATGTCAAGGATGACTCCCAGATTTCTAGTCTCAGGAGGAAAGTACAAATCTGAATTGAGATGAGTAAAATGGAGACAAGGCACAAACTACATTTTTTTAAGCCAAAGCACTTCCAGTCGTTCATGCTCTGGCTCACTAGGCTGTTGCAGGCAAATTGCAGGTCTTTGGATGAAAGGCTGAGGGGTAAACCAACCTCAGGGAGATCGTCTGAAGGGGACAAATTCAGCTCCAGTGTCTCAATGGAGTGGTGCCATCGTTGAGACTGAAGCTGGGTTGGAGTTCGGACAAGACAGCAATCAGCTAGTACTGTACCACATGCCAGTCATATAGATCTCCACTAACGCCAATGACCTTTTCTGCTTCTCTTCTAATCTTTGTGATGAGGATTAGCTGTTAGATTCAAAGCTTCTGGCATGTCTGCTCTGAATCTACTAGCTGCCATCTCATCACAAGCTTCCTTACTCTAAGAGGGTGGAAATGGAAATTAAATAAAACAGTGACCTAACCGGCTCAGTGGCATACAGGCAGGGCAGAGCTATAGCTACCAATAAAAAAATAATACTAAATACTAAAAATCATCCTCTTGGTCACTACCATACACAGCTGAGAAAACCAGCTGAAGCCACGCTCTAAAATCTCCTGGGGGTTTGTTCAATAGCCTACCTCTTTTGTCTTGGATGCTTGCTGGATCAGGTCACACAGCACCATAAACTTGAAGGTACAAACTAAAGGTGGCACTAAATGAAATCCCAGCATCCAAATACTCCCCCCTCCTTGGAAAAAGTCAGATCCCAATTTCTGCAGACCAGATCTGTCTCTGCTGCAAACTGATCTCCACTGCTTCCTTTTTTAGATCTGATCCATTTCTTTCCCTGATTTGGGCTGTTCTCACACACAGTGAGTAGCCTGCGTTGTTGTGTTGGTCTTGCTGTACAAGGACCCAAGTCATTGTTTCTGTTCTCCAACCTTCATGCTTTTCTCCGATCTGTCTGCTCTTCTTCCCAGTTCTGTTCAGTTCCTGCTGAAGGCTCTTCAGGAGGCCTAGAGCAAATTTGGACTCTTTACAAAAACAGTTGTGTCTGGAGCCAAGAAAGGCCAGGCACTTATTGAGGGGGAGCTTGGATAACACCATTGTACTTGGAAAAGCATAGAGCTTTATTTAAACTAGATGGAGACAGCAAGCAGGAGGGAAACAGTGCAGCCATTCCTGTCTCCTAGTTCTGTTCTGGTTTTTAAAAACACACACACATACTCACAGAGAGAGAAAGATCCAGGGACTCAAGAGTCATCCCACCCTGCAGCAAGGGCCACAGAAGTAAAATTCTCTGTCAGGTCTTTGGAAAATATATTCTCAGTTAGGGTAGAGCTAATATCAATGTGTTTGGCAGCTGAGCTGAGGTGAAAATCACAGCCAGCCAATAAGTAATTTTCCTGGCTGGGGGGTTTGCCTTTTGCTTTGTGAGATAATTGGATAGTTCTCTAGCAGTCCCTTCTCTACACAGCCAATCAGTCAAAGGCCCCATCTGATCTCATTCAGATAGGGGAATGGCCATGTGGCCCAGAGTTTGCAGACACAGTTTTAGCCTGAGGAATGTTCTTCACCTTTGGGGAAAGGAAAACCACCTGTGCATCCAATGTAATTTGCTTATGCTTCCTTAACAAACTCCTCTTGTTTGAAAAGGTCAAATAAATGAGTTAGTATCGCTGCGTGGTTTGCATAACCTTGGGATGATGTGAAGTAAAGCATAGTATAAATAGTGGTCTCTTAGGGCTCTGAGCTTCTTTCTGTCCCTCAAACAGCAATGCAAAGACCCCATCACACATCTCTTCTTAGACTCATCTCCATCCTAGTGACACAGTTCTGATCCAGAGAGGAACTTGTAAGCATAATCCTGCAACTCCAGACTTTGGCCTGGCCCCAAGAGATTGGGTCTCAATTGCCAGCTCTGCCAGAGTTCTTATGTGAGCTTGGACAAGTCATTTAAACTCTCTCTGCCTTTGGTTCCCCATTCCACAAATGGGAATAATACTACCTCCTTTCTCTTTCTCGGTCAGTCTCATCACTTAGATTGTCAACTCTTTGTTGCAGGCACTGTCTCCCCTTATGTGTTTGTACAGCACCTACCACTGTGGAGCCCCAGTGGAGCTGTGGCCTCCAGCTGCACCCTAAAATAAATAATGACTTCCTCCAAGTCTGTGGGCATACAGTCCTCCTGTTTCAATTCAAACCCTCTCTAATCTCCACACAGCTTCGCTTGTTTTCTGACCCTCACCGCTCCGAAAGAGACACGACTTTTATTTTTCATGTGAGTTCCTGTGCAATTCTGTAGGGTGTGGTGTTTGGAAGAAAAAATTGCAGTAACATCAAAGACCCCAAAGCAAGTGGCATCACTGAAATGCAGTCACCAGTGTGGTGGGAGGATGTGGCGGTTGACTAGCACATAGCAGTTCAGAAGCAACTGAGACCATTTTAGCCAGCTGGATCTTTGGAGTTTAGTATGTAATTACCTAAATTTGGAATTTCACCAAGGTACTACTGGGACTAACACCCCCACTCGTATGAAAAGTGCTCTGAGACCTGTCATTACCACAAGTGGTCAGGACCTAAGGTTTACGTCTTATTTAGAAGTGTCTCTGGGTAGTTAGTACATCTGGTAGGAAGGCTTTCCTACAGCTCTTTCCAACACCCACAAACTCTCAAGATGGATAGCCTGCAATAGTGACGCCAGACTCGGGAGAAAACAGCTCTCTCGTGATAGTCTTGGTTCCTGCCAAATGGAAATAATACCATAATATCAGTTCCCATAACTCACATGTTCCAGTGAATTTGATCCATATAAACTATTTCCTCCTCTTGATTCATTTACACTTTATACAGCAGCTATACTGAAATTCAGGGATATCATTGGCAATGCATCTTACACTGAACGTTTTCCTGAAGCTCTGTTACTACATGGAGTTCCATGCTTGTGCCATAGGCAAACTGAAATGCTTTTTACTTCCCAAGACCTGAGTTCAGAGTTCTGGATATCTTCTGCGACAGTTGATGTCATCACTGACACCTAACACTGAGTAAGGAGTTGCACAAGGTGTTGTGCCTGTCAGCTGCTATTATTTGAAAACATGTCACCATGAACTTGTGGCTTGGCAAGTCCAATGGATACAGGAGGATCTGAGTCTCAACAACTCTGATTTTAAAATGGATTGTGCCGACGAGTTACACTCCACCCATCTATTGTGTTAATGAAAAGGAAACTTAATTCACTTAATTTTAAAAGAAAAGTTTCCAAATCACCTTTAAGCTTTGGCATAAGGATTGTGAAAGATGTCCCTTCACCTCCAATTGCAGTAGGATCAACATCCTGTGTTGCTTAGGTGGCCTGTGCTTCAACAGCAAGGACTTCCTCTGGGGCGGGGGGCTGCATTTTTAATGTATATGTAACATGCACTGCTAGAAACTGGGGACTGACTGGCTAGGCAGCTGTTCTGCAATAAAGCACCTGGAGATTCCAGTGGACAAAAAGCTGTAAAGAAGCCAGCAGTGCGCCCTCGTTGCCAAGAAGGCTAATGGCATATTGGGCTGCATACTAGGAGCACTGCCAGCAGATTGAGGGAAGTGATTATTCCCCCTCTGTTTGGAACATCTGGAGTATTTTGTCCAGTTTTGGGCCCCCCACTACAGGAAGGATGTAGGCAAATCAGAGAAAGCCCAGCAGAAGGCAACAAAAATGATTAGGTGATTGGACAACATGACTTATGAGGGAAGATGGAGGGAACTGGGCTTGTTTAGTTTGCAGAGGAGAAAAGTGAGTAGGAATTTGATAGCACCCAGGGCCGTCCTTGCGGCGGTGAGAGGGGCGACTGTCCTGGTCCCCGTGGTTTGGCGGGCCCCACGCTATTTCCCCCCCAGCCCCATGTTGCTTTCCACAGCATTTCAGAGGCAGGGGTCGCTGTGCTTCGGCGGCATTTCTGGCCCCGCCTCTGGAGCAGAGTGACCACGTGGCGGCCCAGGGGTGGAGTGAGAGCCTGGAGCCCGGCTTCTGGCCCAGCTCTCCCCACCCACCAAGCACCGGGAGGGAGCCGGGGCCCCCAAGGTTGATTGGTCCTGGCCCCATTCACCCCTAGGGATGACCCTGATAGCTCCCTTCAGCTACTTAAAAGGGAGCTCCAAAGAGGATGGAGCTAGGCTGTTTCAGTGGCAGTAGATGACAGAAGAAGGAACAATGACCTCAGCTTCCAGTGGGGAAGATCTAGGTTGAATATTAGGGAAAACTTTTTCAATAAGGGGGTGGTGAAGCACTGCAATGGGTTACCTAGAAAGATGATGGTATCTCCATCCTTGGAGGTGGTTAAAGCCTGGTGTGACAAAGCCCTGGCTGGGATGATTTAGTTGGGATTGGACCTGCTTTGAGCAGGAGGTTGGAGTAGATGAACCCATAAGGTCCCTTCCACCCATAATAGTCTATGGTACTGCGATTCCATAGGGTGATTTACTTTAGCCCAAAAGGGACTCCTAACAAATCATTTCACCCTGCTAATTTTCCACTACAGCCTGGTTCATGATCTTAGAAGGACTATGCAGAGCACTAGAAATATGATTTTAAAAGCTGCCGCTCCTCATGTATTTTAAACATTTCACTGGCTGTGGCATGTGCGGCTAGAGTATTGCGGTAAAAAGAAACCTGGGCAAGAGGTCACCCACCTTAATTAGGAAACCTCCTGTCTTCAGAGACCACCCCACAACATCCCCATATGGACTGAGTACAACTCTACTCTACCTTTATTAGATGTCCCACCTCTACTAAGCAATGTATACGAATTGCAGCAGTGGTAAAATGGAGGCCACTTGTGCAATGTGCTGTATAAACACCTAGGAAACCAATGGCCCCACCCTAAAAGGCCTTCAGTCTAATTTGCATATCTCTGGGAAAGCAAGCATTATAATAACAACTCCTGCTCCATATAATGGAAAATTTCCTGCCTTAAGCCATGCATGAATCTAAGCCACAGAGGGGCAAAACTGAGATTTGGTGTGGGTTAAGTAAGCACCTGACTGAACATCCCAACTGGAGGGTCAGATCCTCACAAGGTGTAAGTCAATGAAACTCAATTTAACCTCTGAGGAGAGACTGTCATTGGCAGCAGAACAGGCTTTCTGGCAAGATTTCCACCGTTTCCAGTCAGGCTGTAAGAAGCATAAAAAAGCCTTGTGCAGGCTCTTCACCCGCTTGTGGACGAACCCACAAGTGAAGAAGCCTCAAGAAAATGAAAAATAATGTTTGCTAAATTTGATTGGAACTGTTTCAAACCTTAGAGAGGAAAGAAAAGCCATTTTGTGTTTTGAGGGCTGAGTGCAAGTTTCCCTTTCACCCAGTGAGTCTTATTTTAACTGAACCAGTCAATTCATGTATAATAGAATTATTAAATATTTAAGCACCTAAAAGCATGTTGGGCTGTGGAATCCTAGCACGTTTGGTCAAATTCAGGCATATACATACTGAAGAATAAAAATTACTCAGGGGGAGCACTGGGAACTCTAAAGGCATACAAAAGAGAATAATACTCAGACTTTCAGTGTCTCTTCCAGCCTGGACAGAGAGATCAAAGGGCAGATGGGTACAGCTCTGGATTGAGTTTTACTATGCAAGTTAAAAATAAAAATCTCACAGAAGGGCAGAGGTGTGAATAGTTTGTTTCTTCAAGTTTCCATGCAGATGTAAATGGCACAGAGTGAAAGTCCTATCTGCAAATCTAGAAAGCCCAGCCAGCAAGGGAATGAGATTGGAACTGGCCCAACATACAACTGATTATTATGATTATAAAATCAGTTATTGCTTCTTAGCTAAAAAGTTACGACTTTGAGGTTTTTAAATATCCCTCTAAAGATAGGTTTGTTTATTGTGTACATTTGGTTTTAAAGTTTTTCATGCCTTCTCCAGCTTTATTGTTCCTTGTTCAAAGGAACTTGCACAGCTGGCTTGTTGAGGAAGGAGTGGAAGTGGGTTGGTGGGATTCCCACACCTAAATGAGAATCTGATCCAACTTCCACTGAGTTTGGTGAGAGCTAGATTGAGCACAAAAGGTGTCAATCCTTACATGAGACAGGCAAAGTGATATGTTTGCTAAAATGACTCAGAATTTCTTTGTAAGAAGGAAATAAAGTCCCTTTTAATAAGCCCAGTTTTAAGGCAGAGAAATGGAATTCCCCAAGTCTGCATTTCCCTCTCAGCGTTGTGCATTAATTTAAATATAAATACATTCCAGGCTTCAGCACAGCCACAGGCAACTTTTAAAACCACTTGTTCTGATGATTTCTCCTCCCACAGTTCACTGGCAGAACAGGGGGTCATGATGGCTTGTACACTACAGTAAACACATTGCTCACACTCTTGTTTTGGGGCGAATGTTCACTAGCTTGCGGCATCATGGTCTAGTCATTAGAACAGGAGGCTGGGAGTGAGGGAGGAGAACGTAGTTCTGTTCCCAGTTCTGTGACACGGACACATCACCTTACCTTTCTGTTTCAATTTTCCCATCCGTAAAACAAAGATAAATCCCACATTTATGATTTTGGGACTATAAAGCATTGTATTCCATATTATATTTTTATTCACTGACTTGGATGCCAAGGAGTAAACAAAGCTTCTGAATGAGTGTTTGTAATGTTTGTAATCTGCTTTTAGTCTATAGCAAGTATTCTGAGCGAGATACATTTGCATAAGAGAAATGCAAATAAATCCCTTAGGACTATAATCGGTATAGAGTTTGTGACTTTAGTTAAACACCTTCTCCTGATTACTGTCCTATTTAGAGTTGTTGTTGTTACCTAAACTGCATCAGCAGTTTCAAGTTTGACGAGTTCGTTTTACTGCAGGTTTTAAACCTCCAAGGAAACAGTCTTTTTCCAGAGGAGCTCAAGACTAGATTAGTCAAAGGTGCAGCAGGCCAGAATTGAGGTGTACTGGCAGAACTCTGTGTTTGAGTTTACACAGCACCTGTCATCACTCAGTCTGGCTACCAGCCATTGCTTTCTGTCTGCTTTTTTCATGCGCATTAAAAGTCACTCACAGATGTTAGCAGAAACTAAAATATTAGTAAAGCAAACATGGTGTGAAATGAATATCTGTGATGGTCAAACCTGGAATCTGAAGTGTTCACAGAACTTGTACAGCACAGGAAGTGATATTGCAAACATCGCCCCACTAGCATGCCTTAGCTGTGACCTGGATGGACCTCTCTCCTCCCTCCAAAGGCTGGAAAGTTAGTTTCCACTCCATAGCCATTTGATGGTTGGCCTTCCTGCCAAGGCACCAGTTGTGATGTGGATGCTTATCCACTATGGACTTGACAGAGCCCAGCACCTTTATTTGACGCTGGAAGCAGCCATCAGAGGGTAACAATAGTGACTGAAAGTTGTCTTGGAACACGTGCACTGAAAGTGCAAATCTCTATGCTCGAATGGCACTCCCCTGAGCTATCCAGCAGGCACTGCACCACCATGTGTTTCATCTACCCAGGGGTCTGCAACCTGCAGCTCCAGAGCTGCATGTGGCTCTTTGGCGGCCCCCTTGCGGCTCTGAACTCTAGGCCCCCTCCTGCCATTGGGGGACCCTGTGGGCAGCCCACACCAGGCTCGGGGCTTCCCCCACCACTGGGGGACCCACAGAGGGGCCCGCTCCTGGTTCTGAGCTCCCTCCCCTCCACCAGAGGATGCTGCAGCAGATGCCCTGGCCCAGCTCCCAGATCCCCTCACCAGGAGGCTACACCCATTGCGGCTCTCAAAACACTTGGCCTACGTCTACACTAGGAAAAGTTAGGTCGACTTTAAGTCGACTTAAAATCGACCATATTAAGTCGACTTAACAAAGTGGACTTAAATGTCCACACTGGGCTTAGGTCAACCTAAAGAAGGATTAGGTCGACCTAACCAGGCTTAAGTTGACCTAATAGGTGGTTCTTAGTAAATCGACTTAAGCGTTTATTAAGTCAACTTAAAGAATTTCTTAAATCGACTTAATGAAAGCCTAGTGTGGACGCAGCTTAATTTAAGTCGACTTAAGCCTCCTTAAGTCGACTTAAATTGTTAGTGTAGATATAGCCTTGGTTATTTAAGGAATTTTTTTAAATGGCTCTTCTTATCTTTTGGGTTGCCAACTCCTGATCAACACCATTAACTTGGTTTCATTCTACAGCCAATGAGGGAATCTGTTACAGCACATCAAGATGTGACACTAGAGGAAGCTCACGTAGCACAGATGAATAACCAAGGAGTAATCATGTGTAGATGGCTGGAATGGGGGCAGCTTAACCCAGCTATGTGATTTCAGCACAAAGCTAGACAGAGCATTTGGATTAACAAGAGGGCAGTACAAATTGTGGCATGTGCATCACCGGAAAGGCAATTTTATCCCCGGGCATTTGGTGCCAAACTCAAATGAACAAAGCAGAGACAGCCTGAGTCTGAATGCTGGAGGTTCTAATTAAATACACACTGTTTCACACAGACAAATAGTATTAGCAATGGTTGATCTAACCCTTTCTAAACATTGCATTCAGAGGCAAGTTCTCTTTATCCCTCCCTGCTCTTTTCTGGGGTCCTGTGACTAGGGGCTCTGGACTGACTGATTTGCCCACTCAGTATTCTGGGGACACCAGTGTTCTCTCATGGAAGTGAAATCTTAGGAGACATCAAAAGGGACCGAGGTACCAGTGGGTTTGAATCCCTGCAGTGGAAAAGGTCACAATTTCAAGGACATTCAGATATCAGGGCATGGGCCTTGATAAACACCCGGATAAACAATTAAAAACACTGTTTACATTGACGTAGGTCAGAATTTGGCATACGATGGGGATGGCTAGAAAGCTCTAAAGGACCTCAAATCCCTGCAGCCCTATGAGGATGTTCATTCAGTCATCTGGCTTGTACTTTACAACTGCTCTGCAAATCTCCTGGGTTTCTTATCCAGCCCGATGGTGAGCTTCAGTTCTCATCTTACATCCAGTTCAGGGCCGGCTCCTTAGCACATGGAAACGTAAGATCTAGTCTCCTTCCTCAGTGAGTCCAGAGGCATAGTAGCAGTTGGGAGCAGAGCAGACACAGCTGATATGGGATAGAGATATGGAAGAAGCTGCAGCCAGCAGTTTGCTGAACTCCCTCATTTGGGAGGAAGAGCAAGGGTTCAGGAGTGAGAGGAAGGCCAGGGTCCATATCCCATGAGCAGGGGTGGGACTGAGAAAAAAAAGTCTGTCTAGGGGGCACGCGAAGTTATGTTTTTGGCTGGAGAGTTGGTGGATCCGGAGTCCATTTAGTCTTAATGCATCCCACATATTCCCTCTGTAGCCTGAATGGCTGAATCATATTTATGTGGCTATAGGAAGTAGGACTAATCCAGTATTACAGGAATAACAGTTAAACATTGTACTGCCCTATCACCAAGTGGAATCTTGCCCTTTGAAACCAATTAAACTTTATACCTTTGTTTGGACAGACATTTCCGCAGATCCTGCGTACTCTTCATAGGTGACCTCTCCAAGCATTATTGGGGCTCCCAGGCTACCCGGCTTGTTCTGATGGAGCAATATTGACTCAACCATTTTCTCACCTTGTCTAGTTGTGCTGCAGCCTGGCCTGGCCTGAAGAGTCTGGGACAGGCCAACAAAATAATGTTTAGGGACCTTGCAGCCCAAATTTAATTGATTTTAGAAAAAAGAATGGGGGGAAAAGGAAACTCAAAGAAAGGTGGTGTGTGCATTCAAGTGAAGCGTGTTCTTTTCTTTGCACTTTTTCCTTTCCCCTATTTGTTTAACTACTGAATCCAGAGCAGCCTGCAATATTTATCAACAACTTCTGTGTGCCAAATAGCTGCCACATAGCATTACAAAACATGCAGAAACAAGGTCTCTGCCAGGGAAGTGCAGAGGGAAACTATGTCAAATTCACTCATTTTAACTAGTCTCTCTCAATTTTCCCCTCTTCCCTCCCTCCTATCACTGTCACACTCTATCCATCTCTTCTCTCACTCTATTATTTTAATTCTCTCGCTCCTCATCTCCTCTTCTCTGCCATTGGTGAGTAGTGTCTCCTCCCAGCTCCACCTTTCTCTGTCCCATTTCCACTGTTCTCTTTTGTCCAGCCCTTTGATCCCGTTTGTGATCCACTGCGACTTCGCCTGTCTTCCCTCTTGTTCTCTCTTCACCTCATGTTCCATGGCCTCTCTGCTCCCACCCCAGACTCTTGCTCAGATCCTCCTGGAATTCCAGACCTGACATTAGAAAATTCTCCTCTGTGTTACCTAATTCTTAAATGTTAATTAATTAATGCTATTCATTGTGGCCAGCCCCTGCACAAGTGATCTTCCCTCAGCCCAGACTTACTTGGTTGGCCACAGACCTAGCCCCTGTGTGCTCTGGACAATCACTGCCTGCTAGCATGCCTGCTCAGGCATGGATGAAAAGGGGCAGAGTCATTTATTACCCCAGCCATAGGAGAAGGGAAGCACATGCTGCCCCTATGCAAAGGTGGTGTGATGGGTCTCCTTCCCATACCCTGCCTGCCAGGAAGCATTTTGCCCAGCTGGGGCAGGTGGCTCCAACCCACTCTAGATTCAGCTGTGCAGGGGCAGAGTTTATAAAAGGCACTGCCTGCCCTGATCGGCTGCTCTCTGCCTTCCCCCCACACTGAGGCAGGATGCAGTTCTGGGTGACACCCAGGGCGGTGGGATTCGGCCCAGGGCCTCTGCTGGCATCAGGATCTGACACTGGCCGGGGACCTGGAGCCACCACCTGTGGCAGGAGCCAGCCCCAGCCCCAGCGGCAGCAGCTGGATTGGCCCTGGTGGTGAAGGGCCATGGCGGGGGAGTGGGGCTGGGTCAGCTGTAGAGCTGCCTTCCACAGGGCAAGCTCCAAAATCAGCCCCTGCAGCTGAGATTTTCAGAAGCCCTCAACTGAGTAAGGAGCACAAGTGCCCGGGATTTTCATCATTTCAAGCACAGGCACTTTTGAAAATCTCACTCTAAAGCATCAGCCTGGCCCTTAAGATGGGAGAGGATGGCTTCCTGATATAAGCATCAGTGCTGAAATATGCTGACTCGTAGCAATTGCTTGTAGTCCCGAACAGATCCATTTCATCCTGCTGGGCTAAAGAAATTGCTTTCTGTGCCGTTCGCTGCATGTGTGGCTTTGACATGAGATCGTGGTGCTGTCTGTTCGGTGGAGCCTTTAAAAAGTCCCGGGGTGCTTTTTGTAAGGGCTGGGGCTTACCCTGCTATACTTGGCCAGAATCCCCCGGCCCAGTGTTGTGCAATGTGCTGCCTGCTTCCTCCCCCCACCCCAGAGGTGGCTGCATGCTTCCCAGCTGTGCCCAGGCTTTGCCATGGAATGTGCTGTAAGAATGTAAGGTATGAGAAGGAGGATGCTGAGGCCTCATATAAACTCAGCTGTAGCATGTAGCACTGGAGATCTGCAGATGTCATTATCCCCGAGAGCCCACAGCACATACGGGAATCGCAGCATCTTTCTCTGCAACTTTATGCCGCCTCCCCCTCCTTCTCCCTTTCACACACAGCACTGAGCATCCGACCACAATCTGTCGCCTTGTTTATGATTCTTTCATGGCATGGGGGTAGCTTACCTGCAGCACAGTGCTTCTGAGAGAGGGGTGTCTGGCAGCTTTGGGACTTACGTTCACGTCAGGCAGGAAACTCCTCTCCTGTTGCAGGGGGTGCAGTGGAAAGGAGGAGTGTCAGAAATGCTGCAGGTTTCACCCCCCGGCTTGAGCCTGTGCAGTTTCACTCTGCTGCCGCAGTTCTCCCGCTGTGCTGACGATTGGATTCCTGTGCTCCTGGCTGCAGTTCTGTCTGTGGACGGTGACAAGCCACGACATGAACATCAGGTTGTTGAAACCATTCCAAAGAGGGCACTGTGCAGGGAAGCCAGAAAGCCCAGTATGAATTGGAAGCAGCCGGCTTATACTAACTCTTCAGCTTCTTTCAGCCTCAGGGCCTTGTTTGTTGATAGGTGATCACACACACACAGACACACACACACACACACTAGATGATAGTGTTTAAAAATAAGAGCGAGGCGATCATCTGACAAACGAGAGGATCAGTAAAGAAGAGCAAGCAATCTGTTTGATCAGCCAGCACTGCAGCAGGACTTAAGTTAATCATGTTAAAAAGATTTTCATCTGGTCAAATGGTTAAACTGAATGAACTGCTGTCTACTGGACTCAGCCGAACAGATTTCTGTTTATTTTGAGGCTTCCATTGCCAAGGAAACAGTGGATTGTGGTGAAGCAGGATCAGAAAAGCTGCTGGAAGAAAAGCTCTATTTCTTTCTTTCTTCCCAGCTCTTTGCTTCATGCTTTTAAGTGTTCGGTTCTTTTGTTGGCTGCATTACAAGAGCAAGGTTCTAACCTTTATCAGATTCATTTATTTCCACCCCCTCATCCAGGCAGCCTCCTTGGGCTCCATTATGGTCTAACTTGTGGTTGTGGAACCACCCATTCCTCACTTTCAATCCCCAAAGGAGGCCCCAGCACATGGTCCTTCGGCTGGTAGCCCTGGCCCTTGGTTGGAGTACCTATCAAGCGGCACAATCTTTGACCCACAGCCTCATAGCTGGGCAAGCAACAGTATCTGTGACTTGACCCATCTGGGCAGGACACAGCAAGCAAACAGTCTATAGTCCTCAATCTCATGGCGAGGGCAGGACACACGTGAGAGCCCTGCACCCTCCATGGCCCTA
Organism: Pelusios castaneus; assembly: GCA_007922175.1. Taxonomy (NCBI): domain Eukaryota; kingdom Metazoa; phylum Chordata; order Testudines; family Pelomedusidae; genus Pelusios; species Pelusios castaneus. The sequence goes on from ML685833.1 coordinate 1,276,030, forward strand.
TGCTCTGCTCCACCTCTTCCCTGAGGCCCCGCCATGGCCCTTTCCTCTCCCCATGGCCCTCCGTCTTCCCCTCCTCTTCTTCCCAAAGCCCCATGCCCTGGCCAGGCCAGATGCCTGAGTTAGAACCAGGCCGTGGTAAGAGTCACTCAGAAAGTATGGGCTGCTGTGGGGCGTCTGGGACCATCTGAGGCTTTGCACAGCGGCCCAGTTTCCCTGGGTGGCTCTCACTACTTCCTGGCTTCTGGCGCGTTCAAGGGCAGGGCCTCAGGGAGAGGGGAGAAGGAGCAGGGGGTAGGGCCTCCTGCTGATGGGGGTTAAGGCCCACCTCAGCCCCCCACCGCCAGGTAGAGGCTGGCATGGAGCAGTGCCACAGGGGATCTGGGACAAATGCTGTTCTGGATTCCTCAGTCTGGAAGTGGGACGAACTCTGTGTTTCGGGATTGTCCTGCCCAAGTCGAGATAGGGGGTCACCCTACTTCTGGCTTAGGTGAGGATGCAGCCAGCCCAAAGTGTGGGCACCAACAGGAGGTAGGAGAGAGCCAGGCCCACCCTCCATCAAATCACAGCCCAGGTCCTAGCAGTGGCAGGTGATCCCTTCACTGGGTCAGTGGGGAAATTTAAGATCATTGCCTCATGTTCTGGCAGCACAACTGGACCAACATCTGGTATCTCTGGCCTACTCGACTCTGCTGGTGTCTTTCCGCCACCTCTGGGCTCTAGCTCGCTGTCTTACAGACAGGCAGCACTTCCTCCATGATCTCCCAGGTCCTTCTGTCTCCTGGGCCAGTAGGGCACCGGCCTGCACCATGGTCAGCTCTGGACCTAGCAGGGGGCTCGGCTCTCTCGCTGGGACATCTGCCTCCTTCCCTGGTCTACTCACAACTGAGTTGGGGGCCTGCACTCTTAAACTTCCTGCCCTGCTTCTGCACTTCCAGCAAAGGGATTGAAATGGGACTAGTGATTCCTCCTTCTTGGGGCCAGAGGAAGGCCACTTGGCCTCACTGCAGGGAAGAACAAGCTTGGATATTGAATGTCTGGTACCGAAGCAACATCTCACGGAGAAATGACTGCAGATGAGAGGAACTCCCCAGTGCTGCAGTCTCTAATGTGGGATCTTCTCTTTGCTTTCAAGTGGCTGAGGTGACAGAGGATGGAAGGGAGTCTATGCAAGAAGATGCTGTTGTAATGAAGGCATTCCCGTGACACAGGTGGCACTGCTGAATTAGGGATAAATCGGGTTCAAGAGAGTTGAAGCTTGGCGAAGTATCCAGAAGTTTGGATGCTTCTCTGTATTTTCTAGAGCTCTTTAGCCTGGCAATTTGGTTTAAAAACGGTTTGTCCACTTCTGCACTAGTCTTTCCCATATAACTCAAAACCCAGTGGTTCCTCAGCAGGGTCAACAACAAGCTGTTTGTTCTGAGCAGTCAAAAAGCTCCATGTGGCTCTCCACTGAGCCTCAGCACCAAAGTTGAGTGTGAGAGTCTTGATATGGCTCCAGTGAGGGTTACAGGATTTTAATCTGGTTTCTAATCAAGTTCTGTAGGTCATCGTGCAGCGGGAACCTTGTGTTTGCCTTGACATGATTAAGAAAGCAAGATGTCTGCGCAGGTTTTCTAGTCTGTGTGGAGGCTAGCTGTGCGATAGGACCAGGAAAAAGTCTATGGGGGTTGATTTGAGCATCCCTGACTCTATGCGCATGGCATTATTGAGTTGAATATAAGCAGTTTAGTATGACGGCTTTGAGACCACACTGGCACACAGTATTCAGCCACAGAGTGTACCAACGCAATCGTTGCTGTTCATAGGGTCTGTGAACTGGATCCCTATGATATCTGTCCACTTTTCTAATATGTGCAACATGAGACCTGACCTTATCGAAGATGTTCTTGAGGTGTTGCAAGGTCAAACTCCAGTCCAGTGTAACACTGAAACCAGAGCTGGATCAAGGCTTAGGGAAGCTGGGGCTGCCCAATCTTGTGCCCCCCCCCCCCCGTGTTGGTGCTTTACTTCAGGGGCAGGTGCCAAACCCCATTGGTGCTGGGGGGTGAGGTCAGGGGCTCCATGGCCACGGCCTATGCTATGGGAGAGCTGGGAGGGAGGGGGCTGGTACTGCTTCAGGGGAGGGGGTCTTTCAGGGAGGGCAGGGGCTGATGTTGCTCTGGGGGGCCATGGGCCAGAGGCTGCAGTCTGTGGCACTCCTGCCTCACCTTGGGCTCACTGGTCTGTAGAAGACGGCAGGCTGAAGGTGGATTTTTGGGGGGTCCTGGCTGAAACACTTTGGGTTAGCCTCATGGCTGACATTCTCCCAGCAGAACTGCACACTGAGCTAGGTATTCGCCATTTTATTGGTCAAATGGAAAGCACTCACCACGGTTTTTTTCGGGTTTAGGCCTAAATTTCCAGCATTGGAACTAATCAGTCATTATATTAAAAATCTCAGGTGAGGGTGCAGTTGATGGTATGGAGGCTTGTGTGCTGAGCAGCTAGGGCATTGCCATTCACATATTCCAATAACAGAGTGGAGGAAATTTATGTATCTACAGTGTATAAATAAAAAAGCAGCAGGGACAGGAGAGAATCCTGATGGATGCCCAAATTAAGGGGTTTTACTGATCTTCCAGTGAAATTAGCAAAATAGGAAAACAAGCTCAGTCTGGACCTTGGGTTTGAGTTTGGTGCACACTCTCTCTCTCACTCACACACACACCACCCTTCTGGGATTGCAATGTTCCCTTCATTTAAATTATTTGAAGGAGAATTTGTCTTTCTGTAACCTCTAGGATGACACCTGATTATGTTAAATAGAAATGTAAGTAGACAATAGGTTTTGGGGCCTAAATTTAGGCTAGATAATAATAAGGCCAGATAAAAATAGCAGTGAAGAAGTGAGATGATTTAGAGGCAAATCAGGAGATAAAGTAGGACATAATCCTAAATTATGTTGTAAATATGTTTTGATTCCAGCAAATGTTTTAGACAACATGTGTTTTGGAAGAATGCTATCGGTACTGATAGTTATTGGAATGGTGTTTATACAGATGTTAATTTAAATGACATTTAATATTAACTAGCCAATGAGAAGTAGAAAATATTTAATTATGATAGTAGAAATATAGATCTGTAAAAGGTAGGCTTAATGCTAATTAATTTAGGGATATCATTATCATTGATTATAAAAATGGTATTATGCTAATTTTAGTTAGCACACTCATCCACCACCAGGATATTGTTGGAGAAACATTATAGATCCATTCTTCTCATCCAGGGACTGATTGCCCTGAACCCACCATTTCATCTTGAAATGTGAGAATAAATGCAATGTATGGTTATATTGCAGTGCCTGTTTGCTTTAACTAATTATTTTATTGTAACTACACTGGAGGCCAAGATTTGGAGTTCAGTTTGGTTCTGTTTCTTATTTTTAAGCTAGTCTTTGGGAACACATAAATCCAGATTCGTTCCTTCCAAACTGCAGGGACTATTTCATCATGATTTCTCTTTGTGCCCCAGCACAAACCTCCTTTCTCAATGCTGGCATCTATTCATCTCACCAACTCTTGGCTTCATCTTCCAAGTGGCATCAGCAGCAGAAAATAGGCAATTAATCAGGTTAACAAAGGAAACCAATTCATTCACTTAGGACTGTTGCCAAATCCTGGAGTTCTTTCTTAATTTTTGCTTTGTTCATACCATACTCCTTGACCACAATGGGAGCTCTGAATAGAATTTCTGTATCTGCCCCTACAATAATATAATATATCACTATTCATCCAAAGAATTTTGCAGATATTGTTAACTCTGTACATTGTATTGAAGCATCATTTTATCCACTCCTGAAGTACAGCCACCTCTAGGGTGACTAGATGTCTCAATTTTATAGAGACAGCCCTGATATTCAGGGCTTTGTCTTACGTAAGCAATCAATTCCTCACAGCCCCTCTTTCAACTTCTCACGCTTGCTATCTGGTCACCTTAGCCACCTCTAGGGTGGGATATAGCAGACATATAAAAGCAAACAGCAACAGCATGCACCACTTTAGAGCAGGACAATACCATCATGGAGGACGGAGCACACTGAGCAACCTGTGTACAGTCAGAAAGTCAGTAAGGTCAGAAATAACTTCTCCCAAGCTATTAGCAAGGAAGGTCCTTTTCTATACTGCCCTCTTACTATCTGTCTAAAATGACATACCATAAGGTAGATAAGTGTGGATGTGTTTGCACACACGTGTGTGTGCACACACATGTGCATAAAGAATTTACATTTAGCATTCCTCCCCTCAGGCTCCCCTGTTCAAACCTTGCTCCTGGCACACACTGCAAAATCCTCACTGCCCTGCATGAGTTTTACCTTTCCCAACTCTCTCTCCATCTTTCTGTGGCTAACTCCTGCCCCGGGAAATAAATAATAAATTTATTATTATTACTAAATAATTTAGTAATAAATCCTCCTCACTTGCTGCCTTGTATGTTCTCCTCCTGACATGCTCAGAATGATGGGCGCTTCTCGGCCCCCCATAAACACGGTACTTTTTTATGTGGCTCTTTAGAAACACAGTAAACACTTAACTAAAGAGGCACTTTCTCCCTTCAGAAAGCCATGCGTGTGACTGCCTGCCCTCTCTTGTGCAAACACACCAAGTATGTGGCTCAGACCATCCTCTAGCTTTCTCTTCTTCCTCTTCCCCCCCACCAACAAAACCAGGAAGCAGCAATAACAGAAACCATTTCATCTAAGTACAGTTTTTGCACACACAGAGTTCCCCATGTAATAGGGTTTGGCTTCATACTCTTCTTGGAGCTATAATGGTCAAATGGCTCAGCAAGTGTAATTCACTCCAATCCAACCTGGAAACACAAATGAAATGGAGAATTCCCCCTTCTCCGGTCCCCACCTCATAGAAACTTGAGTTTTCTGCTGCAGTGGAGGAACGCGGCGATCAAGAAAAACCCTGATTGTTCCCCCTGCAATACACACCCAGCTGAGCCTGTAAACTTCAGTGGGAGTTCAATAACCACAAAAAACACATTGCAGATCATCTGAGAGGGGAAAGCAAACATCAAAGCCACTGGGAAGCTTCCCCACTGTGCCAAGACAGGATGCTCTGTAGGGAATCCAAGAGTTCAGAAGCCCCCTGAGGGGACTGAAGCCCTCTAACACTCACCTTGGGTTCCCAGGCTCAGAGGCACTTTCAGACTGGCTTCTGCTCTGGTCAGCACACACTATTGAAAAGTAGGAGCAGCAGGGCTGCTGTGGGAGGGAGTTCTTTCCAACAGCTAAAGGAGAGAGTTTCCCTAAAGGAGGTGATGCAGTTGACCTGTCCATGGAGAGGGTAGGCGTTGTGTTGGGATGAGGGACCTCCACCCAGATCTGTCTTTTTTGCTGAAGGCCAAGGGGATCCTGAAAGGAGACACACCCAGAGAAAAGCTCACAAAAAGCGGCTCCGAGTATCACCAAATCCAATATCAGTTCCAGGTCTCTGTCGGTTCCTAGTCAAAATCTGGCATCCAGTACCAAGTAGGAAGGTTTGCAGGACAAGATGGGACCCTGAGATAGTGAGGGCTCAGGTTGCTGCACGGGCACCCACATAGGACAAACTAAAGAAATAAGGACAATCATTTGCTTTACTCTTTTTTCCCCTCATGTGATCTTTTTTTTTTTTTTTGGAGAGCTATTTTGGGGCTGGACTTGAGCCCAGGTAAAAAACCATGGATTTCATCCAGTCTTCCTCCCCCATATGCTTGGAGGGCTCCAAAGAGCTTTGAACAGCTGCCATCAAGATAGGGTTAAAAGCTTCTTGCTTAGGCTATGTCTACATGCCAGACCTTACAGCACCAGATTTACCACTGCAGCTGCACCACTGTACGGTTTTCCGTGTCGCTGCTCTGTGCCGACAGGAGAACTCTCCCACTGGCATAATTAAATCACCTGCAGCAAGCAACAGTAGCTATGTTGTAGGGAAAGCGTCCCCTGCTGACACAGAGTAGCTATGCGGGCTCACGTAGCACTATCGACCCTCTCATTTTTGCCCGTGAAACTTGTGTCAGTCAGGGTGTTTTTTCACATCCCCCCGATGTATGGTGTTCTCCTTCTCATTGTCCGGTGTAACCCTCTTGTAGCAAAGCCTTTTCGCTCCCCAAACAGCTGATCTGTGGTCAGAGATGGCTCATGAGTGGAACTACATGCCGTCCTGAATTCATGCGAGACTTAGCGCTCGTCTACACTTGCCGTTCTTTTCAGCGACAGTCAACGGGAGATACGCAAGGTATGTAAAATACCTTGGTATCTCCCGTCGCCTTAGTAACACCCACTTACCTCCCCCTCCACATTGCACTAAGGCGAATGGAAAAGCTGTCCAGTTGTCTTAGTGCTCCGCTACTTCCAGGGATGGAGTTATTGATGCGAACTCCAGAGGGACTGAGCAAGTCTTCACAGCCCGCTTAATCGCACCCGGAAGAGCGCACTGACGGTGGCGATTTTGCTGCCATCAGCGTAGACATAACTTTACTGTCTCAATATTTGCCATAAACTAGTTTCACTGTGTGTTCTCTACAGTATTGCCAACCCCAACTTTTCAGAGATCATGAGACTGGCTTTAAAATCACGAGATTATGTAAAAAGAATAGATTTGATGTTTTTTAATTTGCTTTTTGAACTTTTCGGTTGCACTGTGCTCACATTTAGATACTTTCTCCACAACCATGAGGGCTAGAAACTTGCTTTTTCTTCATGATCAAAGGATGAAATCATTACATGTCTACGTGACTCCGGGAGCTGGGGCTTTAAGGAAAACAATAATTATTACGAGATCATGACACAATCATGAGCGTTGGCGACCCTGCAAGGTGAAGATGGAGGATTCCAGGAGTTCCTGTCAGAGGTATAATATTGTTTGTGAAACTGGATTCACACAAGCAAATTGACATGTGCCAGGGAACTGGTTGTGGGGAAGGGGTGCATAAAAACCTGCCAGGCACGTGGCAGCAACTTTAGGAATAAGTGACTGTTGGGCCTAACTTCGGCTAATCTCAGTGGGTGTTGTCGGCACTCAGGACTTTTCAGGGTCATATACACTGGATATGGGCTGAGCTTCCTGGTGACAGGAATCCTGTGCAGGCAAACATCTGACAAGTCATTCCTTGGGAGAGAGAGAGAAAGGACTGATCTTCAACAACTTGGCAAACACTGACACCTGCCGTCTAACATGCTGCACTGCTTCCCTCCATGCTCCTGCCTGTTTGCAGCCTAAAATGTCAGGGCTGAGAGGCAAAACTGTTCAGTCCCAGAGAGCCCAGGGTTGGCAGACCCCTGGCGGACATTTGAGGTTTTTGAAAGGGAGAGCTTTTCAAGAGGTGTTTGTGGAATTGCTTCTCTCTCATTCATGCAGGCACATAAGCAAGAGGCCGGTGGGTTGGGATGCTGTGGGGAAGCAAATAATGTGAAGAGGGGGTTGGGGCCCATGTGCAACATCCCACATTCTAGATGGTTTTAAAGGAATTCAGGCTTCCCGCTCCGCACCCATTTCCCACAGATATACTCCTTCCTTCCACTCACCTCTCACTGTGACACTCTCTCTCTCTAACAGTAGTGAATATTTGTGTTTTAGGAGAGCCCAAAGCCCTTATAGTGCTGAGCCCTGTCCAAACATAGAAAAGACACAACCCTGCCCAGGGGGGCTTTTGATGTGGCTACAGGGGATGGGGAGACAATGCACCCATGAGTGAGGGTGATGAAACATTCACATAGCGTTGTCACTTAGCCAGATGGCCGTGGAGGTAGTGAAGAGGAGAAAGTAGAGAAGGGGAGGAATAGTTACAGCTCATCTGTGCCCCCAACCCCTTCTCCCCACCTGTGTCACTCATGCACACACATTCCTCCAGTCCCTGAAGGCAGTGAGTGGGATGATGGGAAGGAAGGGCGAGGGAAGCAGATGTGCTTGTGGGATGAAGATGTACCTGGTGTGCAGCTGCTGAAGGACGGACAGAAGAGGGATTGGAAGGTGGGCTGGTGGCCAGAGCGGGGCAGAGTACACTACAAAAGGCAGAAGTTCCTGCAGGGAGCAGAATTGCAGCAGAGATGGCAGACCTAAGATTGGGGAAAGGAACTGCTGGAGTTCATAGCATGTGCAGGGGAAGGGAGGGGACAGACTTCCTGACACTGAGGCTTCGGTGGGGGAAAAATGTGTAGATGAATGTGTGGGAGAGGTGAGGAGTTGAATGGTCTAAGCTGGCTGTCTGGAGAGAGAGCAACACCCCAATGTCCCTCATTCGGAGTCTAAAACTGCTCTGTAGCCATTTAGACTCAGGCTGGAGTCCCAGCTCTGCCCCCCGCCCCCCAAGAGGGGGGAGGGTTCCAGCGTCCAGTCTTCAGCCCAAGCCAGAATGTCTACACAGCAATTTTTGGCTCACGAACCTAAGTCAGCCACAGCCATGCCGCATGTCTTTTACCCTGTGGATGTATCCATAGTGATAGACTCAAGGGCTATGTTTATACTACAGGCTCAGTTAAGTCGACTTAACAAGGTCGACTTAAGTAGACCTGGTTAAGTCGACTTAACAGAGCCTGTAGTGTAGACATAGCCATCTACACTGGCTTTAGGTTGACCTAAAGAGGTGGAGTTAAGTCGACTTAAGGAAGCGCCCAGTGTGGACGTGGCGTTCTGTAGGTCGACGTAAGCATCATTAAGTTGACCTAAGGTGCAAGTGTAGACGTACCCAAGGAGCTCAATCTGATTAGCTTAACAAAGGAAAAGTTAAAGGATGACTTGATAACAGTTGATAAGTAGCTACACAGGGAACAAACATTTGATTATGGTCTCTTCATTCTAGCAGAGAACGGTAAAACCATCCAGCAGCTGGAAGTTGAAGTAAGACAAATTCACATGGGAAATAAGGTGTAAAGTTTTAATAGTAGGGTAATTAACCAACTACTGGAAACATTTACCAGGTGGATTCTCCATCACTAGCCATTTTCAAAATCAAGATTGTATGTTTTTCTCAAAACCAGTGGTGTTGCCAGCGCTGGGCACACAGGGGCACATTCCCCGAGTCCCAGCTCTAGTGTCTTGAGTCCACCGGGGACCTGGGGTGCCTGCCTGCCCACCCACCGGCAGCAGCGGCAGCAGCAGCTCAATCTGTCCCTGACCGCAGCCGGGGAGGGGGTGCACGCTGTCACCGTGACACGGGCCAGCAGACTAGTGACATACAGGGATCCGGTCCCAGGCTGCTGGGAGCTCTGCCTGTCGGTACTTGCCCCATAGTCAGGGCCGCTCGGGAGAGGCATCCTTTCCCTCTGAGAGCTCGGGGCCAACTGAGCTGTGGGGCCGGCCTCCTTTTATCCTTCCTGCCCCGCCCCTTGACTTCCTGTCTAAGGGATAGGCTGTTTCTGGCTCCTCCCAGCTGGGTCTGGCCCCTCCCTCCTTGTCTCTGAGGGAGGCTAAACCCCTTCACTACACTACCCCTTTGGTACTTTGAAAGTGCCACAGGACTCCTTGTTTGTCTTGCTGAAATAGATTAACATGGCTACGCTTCTGCACCGTGTGCACCCGAACGATCACATTCTAGTCTAAAAGCTGCTGTCTGACTAGTCATAATGCTTTCCACAAGGGGGAGCTCTGTGCCCATCTACTATATCCCAGGCAAGTAGCAGCACTTCAGAAATAACTAGAATAATGCAATGACTTCCTTACACTGATTCATCCGATATTGGTATTTTCCTGTTTAGTTCATACTGGTGAATAAGCTCCATCTGCTTTGCCAGGTTTTCTTTCATCACAGTGCTCAAGAGCCTCACACAGACACTACACATCCAGCTAGTGCCTTACAGCTGAGGGCCTTGACTCCCTTTGCAGACAAATGATGAATGAAATGTCAGTGCCTCTATGAAATCTCAGTCAATGCAACACCCTTTCACCCTCCTGGTAAGTGTGTTTTACAGATGGGGAAAATGAGGCACAGATTGGGGACCTGAGTTGCCCATGGTCTCAGAGTGAATCAGCAGGAGAAACCCCCAACACTACCTGCCTGCAGGAGAAATCTTGTGCCCCTCAGGGGACACCTGTCCCATCCCCATGCACTGATTTCTTTCAGCTATCTGGGGAAAATGATTGGATTTTTATTAAATCATCAGACAAATAATATACTCTTCCATCATGTGAATCCGGACAGCCAAAGAGCTCAAAAGCTGCAGCTTCTCTGGACAGGCCTCCTCTCTCTCTCTCTCTCTCTCTCTCATATTGAATTTAATGTCACTAGCTAATTGTAGAGATAGCTGCTGTGCTTCCTGCAGTATCCACAGCTGTGCTGACACTCCAAATGTGAAGACAGCCTGAGAAGTTCCCCAAAAAGTTTGAGGGTAGGTGGAAGTGCACAGGGCTCTTTCCTTCTAATTTTCTGTCTAACCACAAGAGACTCTCCTAGAGGAATCACCACAACAGCTGCTCAGACACTTCTACAGGCGATGTGGAGTATTTGATCTTTCACTATCAAATGTATAGGTCAAATTCTGCTCTCATTTACACCAATATAAGTCTAGTATAATTCCACTGGGACAGATCCTCAGCTGATGTAAATTCCAGTTTACACCAGCTGAGGAACTGGCCCATTGACTTCCTGATGTCTGGCAGCTAAGGAAAAGTAGAGTTGGGCCTTCTTTTTCTTAGAGTATGTAGAAAGGTACTGAGGATATAGAGGAAAGCCGTTTCTCATTAAGATGACCTAGTTCCTCATGATTTCTGCACAAATTACTTATTCTACAAACCAGACCAAGGTAATTCTATTTGTCTTTTTTTCATTGCTCTGTGATTAGATTATGCAGTTTATAATCCTTTACATGCTCAGATCTGACCCAGATCTATAGTGCCACTTGTATTAACAGTCAGCAGCTGTCTCTCTCCTTTAAACCTGTGCCAGGGCATTCACCACAATTGCACCAAGGTAGCCGAATGATCAGGGAGCAAAATGTCGGGGGTTTCATTGTGGCCATTTGCTCACACCAAATTTGTTGACAGGTAATCTTGACTTTTTTCTGCATTGCATAATGTAAAGGCTCTTTGTCATATGTCCCTAGTAACCTGCTAGTGACTCAGGGCAATTGTAACACAGGTGTTAGGAGGTCAATGTGAGATGGTTTTCCCACCCTGGTCCTAGCAGATAGAGTTCTATGATTGTCAGTAATTGGTCCTTTTATTAGCAATTACAGCTGGGAGGTGAAGTATTGCATGTATATGACTAGGTTAAAGGTGAGAGATAATGTGCAATGTAGTAGAAGCTTTTCCTGCTTTCCCTGGTACTGTATCTGTCCTGCAGGTAGCAGAATTTCAAATTATCAGTCAAGCATCTTTTAATGGCACAAGCAAAGGAATTTCACATTATAAATACAGCATCTTATTTCTTAGAAAGGAGCTAGAATGAATTAAGAAAGGTGGGGCTCAGTGACCTAACACGGTAGTGCACTAATCCTCTGAGTCCGGAGACTAATTGAAAAGCTCGCTTCATTCGTACACGACAATGCCTTTGTTGCTTCCATTCTGTATCTGCTGGACAGTTACCAATATCAGAAAGCAATTTCATTCAGCACGATTGTTCATCCCACTCGAGAAAAAACCCAGAACTGGAACTTAATTGAGTATCACATCAGGAGCTGCCTCTCCTCTTTGTAAGCTTACAGAGTGTGGCTGTCACCTTAAGAACGGACATTTAACCTACCGAGCACTGCTATTACAGAATGCATTGATGCTTCCTAGATATGCTAGTTACTGCTTTACTTCACAACCCAGCCTTGCCTCCCTACTAATTATGTAACAGAATCGCAGGATCAGTGAGGGAACGTAGAGAGCGTAGAGCGAGGCACTCGGCATTAACAAATTATGAACTAGCAAGGAGCAACACAAATTGGTTTGTACTCTTTTCCGTTTCACAAAGATAACCATTAATAATTCAAGATATCAGTGCAGGCGGGTGAGTTAACTAGTGAGGGGATCTTCAATGCAAAATTTCTGGTCTGAAAGTCTGTAATCAAAAAGATTAATTTTTTAAAAAAAATCCATTTTACTAGATTTGAAAGGTATTGTTTAACTAAAACCTCACCTCTTCCACATTTCGACTGTTTTTGTTTGTTTTGCATTTCCAATATTTTGAACAATGACGATGGACTATTTCATTTTTGGTTGTAGCTGGTTTCACTTTTAGCCTCTCATGCACTAACAGGATGTCGTGATGTTTGGCTGCAAATACTGCAGGTGAATGTTTAAATCCAGTGGTTTAGCTGGAATTAAAGACACCGCAGAAATATTTTTGCTTGGACTGAAATAATCCCCTGCAGTGATAAATGATTGCTTGTGTCCATTTTATGTCTCTATGCTTTTGTGAATAATACCTTTTGACTTTACTGCCTCGCTTGTTGGATTACCTGTTTGTTTCTCTGAGAGTTGTTCATTTTCTGGTGTTGAAAGGAAGAGCAGCTTTCCTGGTCTGGGGACAGAGGATGAAGAGAGAGAGTGAGGTTTTCGCATTCTCCAAATCTATTACATGGAGTTCATCCTGAAAGGACTACATCACAGAGTTGGATTTTCTGATTTGATCCCTAAGAGAAAAACAAAATTGGAGCCCTCAGTGTCTGGTGGCTGTTCCAGTGGATACCTCACTGTCCAAAATGCCAAGGAATTCCTTATTTTGTCTTCACTCAACTCAGCCTTTTGTGCAGATAGTGTCAGACAGGCCCGTTCACACAATATGAAGCTGGGTATGAGCCATTCTCCTAGAACAGAGGCATAAGGAGTTTGAACAAAGAAAACTCTGTCTCTTCCCTTCCACTGGCATCCAGGCAGTTAACCCAGAAAATCGCAGCTTGGCTTTGTCTCAGTCATTTTTTCTAGTGCCCTCCCCGGCGTCTACAAACCTCTCTTCTGCAGCAGCCAAATTTCATGATCTTCCCTAGAAGGCAATTCAGGATGACCAGATTGGCTTTGCAACACAGTTCACGTCACTGTGGACAGATGGTGACATCCTGATGTTTGTCATGAGGAGGTGGCATTCAGACTGTGCCCTGCAAGGGTCTGTGATGGCTGTTCACCAGGAGCCCAGGGGCTATTTCAAATAAAACGTATATTGGAGAAGATTGGGGTCTCATTCTGAGAGATGCAGAGCCACTGCAATTCCCATTTTGATCATATGTGGAGGGTGCTCAGCATTCTTACGAGTAGATCCTATACAAAGACTGCAATGAGATGTTCCATCCTGATCTAAGCAGAGGTCCACATTAAAGACGAGGGTCTGTATAGCGTGCCATGAGCTGCTTTCGACCTGTGGAAGGGTTTTGGCTGGCCACTGCTGAGAGGCCACAGAATTGCATGAACAAGGTCCACACTGCAGGCAGCTGAACTATACTGTCCAGGTCTGATTTTTAAATTGTAACTACCTTGGCACAAGTCCCACACCCTCCATTAAGTATCAACAGCACCACAAAACAAACACGGAGTCCTATGGCACTTTTAAAGACTAACACATTTATTTATCACACGAGCTTTCATGGGAGAAAATCCCACTTTGTCAGTCATTTAAAAATGGAGAAATACAGATGAATGGGAAGAAAATAAATGTAAGTAAGTATAAGTCATGGGATCAGGTCAGTCTGTTGCAGCAAATCGATGCAGTTTAGATTCAAACAGTGGAGAACAACATATGGTAGGAAGGTGAGGGGAAAAGGAAAGCAAAATTATCTGTTGTAATGGGGAAGAAAAAAAACAACCCCACAGTCTCTATTTAACCCTAAGTTGATGGTGTTAAATCTGCTTATGAATTCCAATTCTGCAGTTTTTCTTTGAAGCTTTGATTTGTAATTCATGTGCCTCAGTACAGCTATTAAGAAGATGATTGATGGAGTGAGTAGAAAGACTGAAGTGTTCCGGTGTTGGTTTTTGAATGTTGTTATTTCTAATGTCAGACATGTGTCCTTTTACGTCCAGTTGTGTCCATTTATTCCTTAACAGCACCACAGACACTGATCATGCTCAATACTTTGTGCTTTGAAAGCCCCCTTCACTCAAGAATCATCAATAATTGGTAAATATGCTTTACAAATGTCAGCAAATGAGGCCTTGGAGCACCCCAGTGTGGTACTACTATCTTCATTTTGCAGATGAGGAAATTAACGCCCAGAGGAGTTGTGCCTGTCATCCGTGAAAGCACAATCAAGCTCAAAATGGCTAAATTACTGGGCCAACAATGCAGAGGAAGTTTGCGAGAAAGCCAGCTATTCCGGATTCATAATGCTGTGTTTTAATCACTAGACATTTCCTGTGCAAATAATAATTCCTAGAACCACAGAAGACGGAAATGGAAAACACCTATTAATTCCAGCTAATCTCCAGATTGGTCAGAATTAGCCGTCACAGTTCATGTGATAATACTGTGATGCTGTTGTTATATATGTTATAAAAATGGCATACTAAATTGGATATTTCCATGGGTAAGTAATCCTGATTTATTCAAAAACATTCTCTTTTCAAGGCTTCACTCCCTGCTTCCCACAAATTAAATTACTGGGGGATTAAATCTCAAAATCACTTTGGTTTTGTCCTTTCTAATGATCTCTGCATTACATTTTTTGCTACAACAGAAAAACACCAATACAACGGTTAGGAACACAATGAGCAAAAAATAAATGAAGTATGGAAAAATGAAAACAGTGGAAAAGAATGTAAATCATACTAACAAGCAGCTTTGTAATAAACACAGGTCACGTCAATCCCCCCCATTAGTATTGAATGTTTAGTTATATAATAAGTAACGTTCTTATTGTAAAACAGTCCCAAATTCAATTTATATCTTGCAGTCCAAGTAAACATGAACCAGCTGCCAAATCCGTCTGTATGAAGGCCAGAGATCTCACAAATTTTGTCACTTGAACTGAAAAAAAAAATAGCTATGAAAGAAAGCACTTAGAAAGCACTTTTTACCCTGAAAATTGGGCATGCGGAGAGAGGGCTTTTTAGATCTCTTTTCAGAGGAGCAAGACTTTTGGAGGTGGAGATGTGACACTAAAGTATAAAGAACACGTGAGGCGTTCTAAAGTCATTGGGATTAAAAAACGATACTATTTTTAGGGAAATTAGCATTTCTGTCTCAGCCTCAGTGAAATTGTCCTGTCTTGCTGTTGTCCTGTTTAGTTCCAGAGGCCACTGTGTGTTTCATCGAAGGGAAAAAAGGAGCTTCTGGAAGCCACTGACATAATAAAAAAGTGGCACATGGATTTTAATGAGCACGACAGAGGTGATGGGGGAGCTGCTGGAAGACAGTCACTTTCCATTAACTCTTTGGAGGTCTCGTGCTCAGTTAGGAATACAACCACCCAGGCAGAAAACCCCTTCTCTAAGTTCTGATACAGCCATTCTCCTGCAGAAAATCCCAGGTGCTGACTGTGCTACTGGGAAAATGGAGCCATCAGCCAGGCAGAACTCAGTAACCAGCTTCTGACTGCTTTAAAATTCACTCCTTACTGACTGACATGCAATGATGGTTAAGAAGCTACCCCTGATGTGATGGAGACTGATGCTCAGCGTATCCCTGACATCGTTCATTGACATGGAGGGTGGTGGTGGCAGGGTATTTTATGCATTTTTATCTGGGGGCCAGGCTCTTCAGCTGCACAGGTCAATTAATTGTTCTGAAGGATGAAAAAATTGCTAGTATCTGCATCTTATTGCATGCCTGAAATGTGTGTCCTTTGAAAATGTTCCCCTAAATGTAAGCAATGATATGTGAGAGTTTGCTATTAAAAGGCTAATGTAAGCAGATAGATCTACTTACTGTACACAGTTCCTGTTGGCTAAATGTGCTGATTTATAGTATAACACAAGGACATTTTATGGGATAATCTTGAAAGGACGAAATCTATCCCTGTAGAGGGATCTAGATGAAAGGGGTAGCTATGTGTTCTCATTATACATCTGATACTCAGCTATATACTTCCTACACAGCTAAATTTCCCTATTGTTCTTCAAGATGCGCAATGAAACTGCTTGTCAGGTGCACATCTGACTTGTTTTGTCCTTTCAACAGTCTATGCAATCAGATTCTCTCCTGTTTGCATTGCATTGTTCCCACTAGCTTCCTGTCACAGGTGCACTCATTGAATGCCTGTGTATTCCTCCTCCAAGCTAGATAGAGATCCTGTGAATACTAGCTCCATTTCTTTTTTCAAAAATCTAATATATCCATTTTCCCTCCCACTGTATGGTCCTGTGAGCATTGGCACCTCAGTGTTTTCTGGTAAAGGATGCTCCTTCTTTCCCAGGTGTGCAGTTTGACCTCTTGTGCTGATTGGCTCTGTGCATTGTCCACCTTTGTAGGTGCAATGTCTAACTGAAAAGCTAGTAGTATTATTCACTTACTTCCTCTGCACGTGAAGACACTTTGCATCTTTCCCTCTCCCTATCACTCTCAATGTCATCCAGATCCTTGCGGCTCTCAGCATAGCAGGAAACCTGTTGTCAAATGGCTTTATTGGTACAAAGAAGTGAAATTAAATCTTCTAATCCTTTCAGGGTGTGGAGACAGTTCAGGAGAGGCCATCCCTTTTTGGCAGAACAAAACATCCTTTGTTTTTACCAGCCAATCCCTTTTTTATTTGTTAGTTCACAGGAGGAACATGGAGCTGGCACCTTTCCTGGTAAACAGCTCATCAGCTTGGTTCTTAAAGTCATCATTTGAAGAAAATAAAACAAAAATCCATTCCCTGGTCCATACAAAATGATGGGGTCTAAATTAGCTGTTACCACTCAAGAAAGAGATCTTGGAGTCATTGTGGATAGTTCTCTGAGACCATCTTCTCAGTGTGCAGTGGCAGTCAAAAAAAAGCTAATGGAATATTATGAATCATTAGGAAAGGATAGATAATAAAACAGAAAAGAGCATGTAGTTCTGGTCGCTCCATCACAAAAAAAGATATAGAATTGGAAAAAGTACAGAGAAGGGTAACAAAAATGATTAGGGGTATGGAAAAACTTCCATACGAGAAGAGATGAAGAAGACTGGGACTGTTCAACCTAGAAAAGAGATGATTAAGGGGGGAACGATAGAGGTGTATAAAATCATGAATGGGGTCACCGGATGAAATTAACAGGCAGTGAGTTTGAAACAAATATAAGAGAGTACTTCTTCACAAAATGCACAGTCAACCTGTGGAACTCGTAGCCAGGGAATGTATAATGGCATTCAAAAAAGAATTAGATAAATTCTTTCAGGATGGGCCGTCAATGGCTAGTAGCCAAGATAGTCAGGGACACAACCCCATGGTCTGGGTGTCCTAACCCTCTGACTGCTAGAAGTTGGGACTGGACGATGGAATGAATCAGTCAATAAATTGCCCTGTTCTGTTCACTTCCTCTGAAACATCTGGAACTGACCGCTGTTGGAAGACGGGATGCTGGGCTAGATAGACCATTGAGTGGACCTAGTATGGCCATTCTTATGTTCTCTCCATGTTCTGTCTTAGTCTTCTGGTTTTGTCATCTCTCCATTGATCCCCACTTTCAGGATGTACCATGGCTCACTTCACAGCCAGCTTCACTGGGTACCAAAATTGCAAGGCACAAAAATACCTATCCTCCATTTAGGGAGATGTCTTGTTTAACTTTTGAGGTTTTTTTAATTCAAGAAGAAACTGAACAGTCCTGTTGGATCTCTGGATTTACAGCGAAGAGTGAAAGTGAAGTAATTTAGCTCCCAGAACTGAAAAAGATGCACCAGAGAACAAAAGTCAAAGATCCAATTCAAATAGTTTTGGGTTTACAAATTGGGATTTAGGGCTGAAGTTTGGGGTCTATAGTCCAAGCCCAAATAGCATGCAGAATTCTTATGCGTTGAGAAGATAAATTGGCTCAAGTCACAGAATTTGGCTCCAGATCCAGTTTCTGAATCTCATTTCAAAGTTCAGGGGTGTTTGGAGACAGGGATGTGTTTTTACCCACTATCTAGCATGAGCTTGTGCTGTGATGGGGATTTCCACAGGATTTGCAAACAGTGCTAACTTTCTCTGCAGGAGTTTTCCAAGAAAAGAAATGGGCCTGATGGACTTATGAAAATCAGGGGGAACTGTCTGGAAGCCAGTCAGGTTACACTGGTGTAAAACTGGTATGAGTGAAAAGAAAATTTGGCATGAGCTGAGGAATGGACAGAGAGCCAATGACTATTTAGAGAAAGTAAAATCTAGATCAGTGTTCCAAGGTGATTAGGACAAGGTTGAACAGCAAGGTCCATGTTTCTAAGATGTTGATGACTGATGGAGCAGAGCTGGGAGGAATTGAATTTACGTATGTTCTAGGATCAATGCTGATATTCATCTTAGCAGGGCTTTTGCGTTGTGGACATCTTCAGAAATCCTCCATGAAACTAGAGCTTGGATTGGGAATTTTTTATTCTAATTCCTGGAAAAAAAATTTAGAACAATTTCATAGTGGTTTTTAATTTTTTTCCTAGTTGCTATGGGGTTATTGGAGAACATTCCTATCATCTCAATTGTCTTGTTGTAATGTTAAAAACCAAACCCACTCCATTTTAATCTGACTGAGGTTTTGTGTTCCTCCTGAAGCCAGCTCAGCAGTGGCCTGGGATTCTGGGATTTGCTGTCCAGAGCCTGATCCTAGGCACAGTACATACATTTAAACACAGAACTTGTCAGGCCTAATTTTTTAAATTCGAGTGCCTCAAATTTCTAATGCCCACTCTGAGAACATCGAGGACCTTGAATTACAGTTATGAGTGGTCAGATGCTCTTATAATCAGGCCCTTGGTATCTTAAATTGGCCATCCCCCTAAACTGAGACACCCAAAGTTAGTGAATGTTTGAAAATTTAGTCCTAAATAACTTATCCACGGAATAAGTCAGCACCAGAAGCAAGAATAGAACCCATTATTTCTGAGTCCCAACATCCTCCTCTGACCACTAGCTACAAACCCACCCTTACAAAGCATGGACCATAGTGTTATGTTATGTTCCAGATGCTATGATTCTTATATGATTAATCTCTTGTAGCAAAATTGTATTATTATAAAAACGTATACTATCAATCAACTAGCTACTGGTTTGTATACCATTGATTATTAGCATCTGCTGCCTTTCAGAGGCTTTAGGTCTTAGCATATTTCTTGTGTCTGCAGCTAAAAAAAGCAGAAATAACCCTGTGGGGGAGAAAGACTGCCGAGGAACACAAGGCTGTGGTATCCTCTAAGCCATGAAGTTTTTAACAGCTTTGCACAAGCAGCAGAGGCTGGCAATATCCGTTTGCCTTATAAACTCCATTCAATATTTATTGCCTAGCATAAGTCTGGTTTCAAGGCCACAGGTTTAGTTGTATCACATGCCTGGCCACATTAGATAGTGATTTCAGAAGCTTCTCTCTGTGGGTTTAAGCCATTTAAGAGCGTCCCTTCCCAGCAAGTTTTTTGGGGCATAACACTGTGGTCCTCTGGCATGAGTCTATGCTACAGCTTTCCAAGGGAAGTGTGCAGAAAAGCCTCTGTGTCCCATCTTTGATACTGCCACAGTCACATTGTGTATAAGAAAGGCCATCTATTCCTTAATGAGTCAGATCAAGGTTATCTGTTACAATTACTCCATGTCAAGGTGCGTGTCAAACAATACTGTGTGTGAGATGGTGGTGAAGATATTTCTATCCCTAGCTCTTCATCACTCTACTCAGTCTCCCAGACTCGCACTCTTTGCTCTTTTGTTTTTTCTCCCCAACCCCTTTCTCCCGCATAATGATGTGGTTCACTGTTCTTCCATCATTTTAAGACACATGGCCACATTTATCAGCTGGGGGCGATCGATAGCAGTTGTTTAGCTGGAAGAGCTTCTTGTTGTCCCTGAGGACAGTGAGAATTGCAAGAGGTGGACCTGCCCCATGGCATGTGGCTAATGACAGCTATTGCCTTGGATGAAACTCTCCCTTACCTACAATTGCACATGCTGTTTAGACATTTCTTCCCTCGATGTCTCTGAAGATTTATTCGTCTCTTATTTCACTTACTGGGTCCTCTTCCACTTAGGCTTCCTCATTTTCTAGAGTTTTCCCCAAGGCTGTCCATAGTTTAATTTCACTTTCACATTCAACTCAGAACCCATTTCTGATCCATTCTTCCTCCATTTGGCTGTTAATGGAGACAGGTTCCCAGTGTCTAATCCCCCTGAATTTCGCCACTTCCTCCTGTGTCATAACATCCCAGAGACTGTTGAGAAGATGATTCTACGGACAGGACCTCAGCTTTCCATGTGAAATGGGGGTTGCTGTTTCACATCAACAGCACCTTTTCATACATAACGAGTTGCTGGCTCCTCCATGGAGCCGTGAGCACAGGCATGTGCTTGGCACAGTTCACCCCCTGCCCTGACACCTGTTCCTTTTGTGGCATGAGGGAGACCATGGCGCATGTCTATCTGGAATGTGCCAGGTTGCAGCCCCTTTTCCGGCTCCTCCAGAACCTCTCACTGAGGTTCTGGCGGCACTTCTCCCCACACCTATTCTTGTACTCACTCCCCATCCGTGGCCCCACAAAGTCGCGGGACCTCCATGCCAACCTCCTCCTGGCCCACACCAAGGCCGCTATCTATAAAACCAGGGAGAGGAGGTTGGCTGAGGGGGGTCTCTGCGACTATAAGGCCCATTTCCAGTCCCTGGTTCATTCACGAATCCGAGCAGAGTTCCTTTGGGCAGCGTCCACTGGCTCCCTCGACACCTTCTGGGAGCAATGGGCGCTTTCTGGGGTTCTCTGCTCAGTGTCCTCCTCAGAATTCCTTATTTTATACCTTTGACCCCCCACGCCCGTCCCTGTTTGTCATCAGTTGTCCCATGAAATCATTGGGAACTGGGCCTTGTGCCACCTCCCCTTAGGCTGGGGGAGGGGTTTTAGTAGTGGGCGGACTTGTGCCCGCCCACCACCCAACCGATATTCCAATATGACTAACCCAGCAAGGATTAACCATGCCCTTTGGGCCCAGGAGTCCACACCCTCATGCCCTTGCTGGGCATGCTCCATTTGGAAGCAGTATATAAAGGAGGCAGCTCAGTTCAGTCTGGGCAGACTGAGAGGGAGAATAGATGCAGTATTTTATTCTTCCATGGTACTTCAGTAGAAAGAGCTCATGGCACTTTATTAATATAATCATCAATCATCACCCTCATTTTACAGATGAAGAAACTGAAGCCCACAGAGTTTACATTGTTTGCCCAAGGCCAAAAAATCGAGAATAGAATTTAGATCCCGTGGTTCCCATTCCATGAGGATCCTACCAAAGAAGTAGAAATGGAATGCTGACATCAGTGTGAAAGGTGAGAGCGCAGCACAGTAGGACTCTGAGGAGGAGAAGTCAGAGCTTTCCAAGGACTGGCGTGAAGCCTGATAGTAGGAACTGACTATAGTGTGTTTTGCCAGGTTGGTGGAAGAAAGTCTGGCAGACGGGACTGCTCCGTTTGTGGAGCAAAATTCTAATACTGATAAAGTATGCAATGTTGTTATAGCTCTGTTGGTCCAATTAGGAGACAAGGTGGGTGAGATAATGTCTCTTATTGCATCAATTTCTGTTGGTGAGAGAGACATGGGATGGTGGGACATTCTAATTTGGCAATTATCTGATTTTTGACTACTAGTGGTAAATATGCCAATGGTTTGTGATGGGTCTTGGATGGGGTGAGATCTGAATTACACAGAGAATTCTTTCTTGGTTGTCTGGCTGGTGAGTCTTACCCACATGCTCATTGTTTAGTTGATCATCATATTTGCAATGGGAGAGGAATTTTTTCCTAAAGCAAATTGGCAGAGGCCCTGGGGTTTTTCGCCTTTCTCTGTAGCATGGGACACAGGGTCACTTGCTGGTGGATTCTCTGTAATATGAGAATATTAAACCATGATTTGAGAATTTCAATACTTTCGTTATAGTCTGGGGGTCTATTACAGGAGTAGGAGGGTGAAGGTCTGTGACCTGCATTGTGCGGGAGGTCAGACTAGATGATCATATTGGTCCCTTCTGACCTTAGAGTCTAGGAGTCTGTGCTTTTGAGATACACAGAGCTCTTCCTCAGGGCCAGGACTGATGATAAAAAGTCTTAATAAAGTAGTAAGAATTTATTAACATATGGGTATTTGAGCCCAAAAGTGGCATGTTTCAAACCAGCCAAGTTCTAGAAATCTTTATACCAAGAATGGCAGCTGACGCCAGACAAACACCAAAGATTTGTTTCCAAAAGGCCTTATTTAACCCCTTCCATGCAGGGTTGAGTATCAGCTACATAACACACGCACAGTGTTGTCTCATATACCTGATTCACAACCTCTTTTTTCCGTGTTCTGGGTGGGCCAGTGAATAGCAAGGGGGCTGTGACTGTGGTTAACAAGAAAGGTGCTAAATTTGTCACGCCCTTTTATTAATGTGTGCTACATGCTATGGAAGTATTTCACTGCTGCAGAGCTGGGTTCTAATCTTGGTTTCAAGCACAAGTGGAAAATGAGTTTGCTGGATCTCAGCCTAGTCCTGTTATTTTCCAGCTAACAAGGGGAACAAACATGAACAAACACAGATACCTTAAACCCAGCTGCAGACAGCTACCATTGGGTTAGTACATCAATTCTATTAAAACTAAATAGCTGCAGATGTCTACTTTGAGTCAGGTAGAGCTGGGCCAAGGATTAGAATTTCTGCACTGGGAGCACTCAGAATGTGAAAAAAGCAAAGTAAACCCAAAAAGCCCTCTCCTTCATCTGAACTCCAAGAAAGCAGAGAGAAGCCAGCAGCACTGAGCGGTAACTCAAATACAGAAAGACAAGCTAAAGCTGAAGGTCGCTAGTAGAGATCTGAAAGGAGGCTGAGGTTAGCTAACAGTTATTGTTGCAAGTCAGTGAAACCAGATAGGTACTGAACTGAAAAAGGAACATTACATTGACTTTTAAGGAAGAGCACAGTGTTAACAGAAGGGGTTCCTGAGCACAGGGACCCTTACCTGATAGAGGCAGAGGGCTCACTGGAATGCATGTTCCATATGTGCTACTGTGCAAACTACTAAAAAGCTACATGCAGAGTCTTTGACGGCCACAAAAAGTTGAATAGCTTTAACTACCATTAAAGTCAGGAGGGAGTGAAGGGCATTCAACCCCCTGGAAGATCAGGCCTGAAATGAGAGGAGGCACAATCCGTTGCCTCTCACCCACAATGCAGTGGGATTTTCTGTGTCCGGAGAACATCATTTTCAGGTGAGGGATTGCTGGGATGGACAAGGACTGGGTGGATTTCTTCTGAGACTCTTTGGTTCAGCATTGTCCTTACTTCCATCATCCATCCCTCATTATTATTATTATTGGTAGTACTACACCAGCAAGGAGCCACACTCATGAACTAGGTCCACACGGTGTTAGGTGCTGGACAAACATAGAACAAAAAGGAGGCCAACTGGTTGGGTGTGATTCTCTGTGGTCCATAATGCTGCTTTCGCATCAGCTGAGGGAGGGGTACTGAAGGAGGGCTGGGAACTATTCTCAGACCCAGAATAATGGGGAGGCTTTTTTTTTTTTTTTTTTTTAATAAATAGAGAATTAGAGCAACCAAAGGTGTAATGAGTGAAAACTGAAGACACAATGAATCTATTATCCAATGTCATTGTAAGCACTATTGTGTTTGCTCCCCAAACTCCCTGCTTTTGGTTTTGGAGGCTGATTTCGGTTTATTTTATTTGACATGTGCCAGGAAGATGAAAGGAAACTGTGATCTGTTATTCCCAGGGTAGCTTGGCTTGGAGGCCGCGTCTGGTGGTTTTCACTCTGATTCCTGCCATGTTCCCGAGGTGGAAAGAGGCACGTGATAGTCAAACAACTTGCCCAGGATCACAGAATAAGTACTTGGCTCATCCCAGGGTTCTTTTTTCTCACACTTCTTCACTCTAACTCAGTGCTTCTCAACCTATTTACCATTCTGGGCTGCATATGCAGCTGTGTGTTATGGAGGCCACATCTACACAATATATATGCCACCAATATGGCCCTGAGCAGGGCTGGATTAAGGCCCCTGGGGGCCCAGGCCTGCCACTCTTGTGAGGCACTGGCCCCTGCTCAGCGGTGCCCAGCCTGGAGCTTGGTGCTGCTGGGGCCCAGCTGGCGCTGAGAAGGTCAGGGCTCTGGGGCCAGAGGGTGCGGTGCTCCCAACCCTGTCCCAGCAGGTCCAGGGCGCTCCACGGGCAGGGATGGGGAGGCTGGCATGCGATGCGCCTTCTCCAGGACAGGAAAGCACTGTCAGGCCCCCACGATGGGCCTCCGGGGGCCTGGCAAAGGAGCCTGGAGCCACTATTGTAGGTGCATCGCATGCCAGCTGCCCTGCCCCCACTGGATTTGCTGGGGCAGGAGCAGGAGTGCCACAGCCTCTGGCCCCAGGGCCCTGTCCCCCCCGCAGTGCCAACCGGCCTTTTCTCCAGAGCCTCCAGACTCCGCCGGCACTGTGCTGGCCTGCGCAGGACTGGACCAGTGCAGGGATTTTAGGGGCTGCAGCCATGGGACCCCCCCTTTAGATCAGGGTCTGGGTCTGCAGCCCCATAGCTGCTGCATTGATCAGGTCCCTGGCCCTCAGGATGTCACTTGGGCCGCAGCTGTGTGCTGATGGGCTGTGCGTTGAAAATCACTGCCCTAGCTGAAAGAACCCCAAATCACAACTGCAATGTACTGTAATGTGTTGGATTTGGCCCTACTTTGTCTAAGGGAGTGGGGGCACAGAAAGCAGAGCCACAATCAACTACGTGGAAAAATATGTGACTACGCTGCTGAGTATAAGTAGTAACAGTGACCAGTCAGTGACAAAAAGGAAAGAGACAGCAATTACTGTATCATTACACCTGCAGCAGGGGAAACTAGAGAACTGCCCAAGATACAAACTAAATAGGGAAGTGAGAAGGTTCGTGATATGCAATACATTTCTTCTGCCAATGGTGACACTGCATACTCCTTTACAATGTCCCCCCCTGCTCTCTCTCTCTCTCTCTCTCTCTCTCTCTCTCTCTCTCTCTCTCTCAAAAAAGGTGCCCAGCTTCAAAACAAATACACAAATCTGTAGTAGGTATTTTGATGGGCCACCTGGCAGTGCTATTTTGCCTGGTGTTGGTAGTACCAGCAGCATTTCTGGAGATAGTCTAGATCCTGAATCCCAAGGATAATTTATATTCTAGAGACCAAAGCCCCAATTTTCACAGGATTTCATCTAGGTTGAATCCTGCACCTATGGAGAGCACCATTTACTTCAATGGTGTAGTTCTCAGCCAATGTCTCCCCTCAAGATGCTCCAAGCTGCCCAGGCAAATCAGCTTATAGGATGAGGGCCTTGATCTGTAAACCGAGAGTGATGAAGTGGGTTAGGATGAGCAGATGGAAGAGGAAAAGAAAGAGAAGTATGCTGACGACTCTTCCACAGTCAAGAGGAATAAAAGGGGAATTGTCCTGGGGAAGGATGGAAAGCCACGTACCCTGCTGCCGAAAAATGTCACATGGCGACCAAAAGAAAGATCAGGGCAGTGGTGCTCATAGTAAAGTTCATCAATATCTAATGGAAGAAACATTTTCCATCCTGATGCAGAAGATGTCACCAAGCTTGTTTGCCATGGCCACAAGGAAAGACAGACTCATGAGGTTTGATAGCATAGGTCAAAAGCATATGACTCATATGCAGTATGAGCTTGCTGCACTGGAGAAGAAGGTGGAGGCAGCTGTCCTGACAAATACTGTAATTCCTTTGCAGATCAGAATCCATAGTCAATGAACAGTTAACTGTGAGAGAAACTGGAGATAGCAAAGTACCAGCTCTCTCTTAAGGAATGCTTTTTTATTAAGCTGGGCACAAATGAAGCATTGTGTATGCTGAAAAATGTGCTCCAAATGATAGAGTAAGCTATAGCAATGAATGTGTATGAACCCCTTATTGTGAGTCAAAGAGAATGGCTACTGCATTGGTAATAATTGTGCTTTCAAAGGCAATCATATTAGACCTTATTTTCTCCCTTGCTCCCCATTAGTTTTGTATATTTCAGATTTTACATAATTTAAAACCGTCTCTCCATAGAGGACAAGAGTCAAGACAGGGAAAAATACAATTTATTTACATAATGCCGCATATGATATTTATTCCCCTAAATGACTTCCAGTAGACCCCTGATGATAAACATCAGAAATATTCACTAGGTATATTTGCCCCCAAACAGCCAGTGCAAATTATCTGTACAATTTTCAGCCTGTTCCAGTTATTGTGAGTGTCCAATCTAGTTACAAGTTCCAGAGGGGGAGCCGTGTTAGTCTAGTTCAGCAAAACAAAGAGTCCTGTGGCACTTTTAAAGACTAACAAATGTATTTGTTCAAAGCGTCTGACAAAGTGGGATTTCTCCCACGAAAGCTCATGCGATAAACTAGTTACAGGTTCTCCTGCGTTAGCCATTTGACAAGTGTGGGTCTTATCACTGTATTAACATAAAACTACAAGCACAGGGATTAAAAAATGCTGGGGCATTTTGGCATATTGCAGACAAAACCAAACATCAATTATAGAAAATTGTTAAGTGCGAAATAGTCATGCTTAGCACTTTATAATGCTGTATATAAATGCTGGGTAAACACTAGCGAATTAAACTTTACATTATGCCTGAGGTAGGCAAATAATAATTGTTACTCCCATTTCACAGGAGAGGGAAACAAAGGCAGAGGTGTGGCCACCCAAGAATACATAGGAGGGCAGTGGGCACAGCCAGAATTAGGAATCCCTCCTTCTTGTGTCCCTGACTGAGCTCTGCCAGCGAACAATTTCAGGCTTGCAAGAAAGAAGGCATTCCATAGCTCAATATGTAGCATCAAGAATTCACATATAGAGATTGTCAACAGGCCTCAGCTCATCAGAGCAGTTGTGCTGGTGCACAGGCTGTCTCTTGGTCCCAAACCATTTAGGGCTCTTATATATTGACTTACACACACATGCTTATATTTTAGGTGGTGTGCTATGGACTGGTGGAAAGTAAATCTCAGTGAAAAAACCAGATGTTTCATTCCGGTGTTCACCAAATACTATTTAAAGTTCTATTGTAATTAATGTTGTGTGGGTGTCGAAGATTTCTTTAAACACTATTTAAAACTCTATTGTACTGGATTTTTTAGTGTTTAATTTTGTGTGAGTTTCGTAGATTTCTTTGAGGAAGCTTTACTCAGGCACCATTCTTTTCACTTGCTCTGGTAGCATAAAAAGGATGTTGGTATCCCTTTAAATGCAGTAGACTGAAGCTGGAATGAATTCAGCCTGATCTTGGCTTAGTCATTTGTTGAAAGAATTAAAAGAGAACTCCAGAGGGTGACCACTGATGCTGGTTCCTTTTTTAAACTGATAATTAGTCCTCATGCTTCTCATGATAACCAAAGCTAAAGGAATAGTCAATAATATTTGCTTTGTGAGTTGGAATTTGTGTCTGGGAGCATTGAATAGAGAGGTAAGTGAATGGGCAGTGCTTGTTCTGAATTCATAGGGTGTTCCAGAAATATGTACAGCTACCACTTTTGACACTGTTTGTTGAATTCATCATATTGTCCTGTCCAAATTAAACACATTCATCAGAAAATGAAGGTCAGTGAATTTGTGCGATAGGGTTAGACAGCATTGCTTTGTTCACCTCTGAGTCCACACACATCACTGAATGTGACATATTAGCGGGGATATACTTCACCGGCATTCAGCTTGGAAAGACATAGTGGGGTTGCTAGCATGTCATGGTACCTCCATAGAGCTGATCTGTTAAATCATGCTAATCCACCCTTCATGTCTTCAGGATTAAGGGTGTATTTCTCACTTCATGCTAATAAACTTGGGGAAATAATCTCAAACCCAGATGTGAAACTAGAATGCAGCACTGCTGAAAGAGAATTAGTGGTGTGCATGGATAGAAAATTTGATACAAGTTTTTATCATAATAGGGCAATGCAAAAGGCCAATGGGGTTTGCAGTGTCTATATAAGGGTCTGCCTATATGGAGCTCAAAGGCTATGAAATCTTCCAGGCTGGAGAGGACCTGAATTTCTCATGTAAAAAAAAAAAAAAACCCAAAGAAACATACAAAACCGTTTAAATAGAACCACAAGTCTTTCACACCTTCTTTATGGAATATAGAAGTAAAAAAGCATTCAGGCTCATTTTTCCCCTTTGTAGATGACTGTTAATGATTTACGCATCACAACACCTCTGAAATAACCAAAGCACAGAAGAGTTACATGACTTGCCTCTAGCCACATTAAGAGGGATGGGCAAAGCCAGGAATAGAAGAAAGAAGTATGGCCTTCTGTTCACTGTGCTGACCCACTAAATTACATGTTTTTCTTGAAAATTACACTTACTAAAAAAGTACATCAGTATTCTACAATTATGGATCAGAGGCAGTGCTGGGCTACTGGGGGGTCTTAAGCAGGAATCTTTTTGGGCCTTCAGTGACCTTACACACACCAATTAAAATTACTAATTGAATTATTTCCACAAACCAAAAAATATACCAACACTCTATATACAAATACACTTGTTTAAAAGTCCATGTTAAATAGGATGAACAGTATTTGGGGGGTAATATCAAATCAGGGGCCCTTTGAGCTCCTTGGGATTGCAATGGCACTCCACTTATGCTTAGAGCCACCTAGATTTAAATGCTGAAGTGTCACTTTTGTAAAAGTTTGTGAGTGTAGTATCCAACAGTCATATTTAAAAATGTGAGTATTATCACAGATGCAGCATCTTAACACAAAAATTG
Source organism: Pelusios castaneus (assembly GCA_007922175.1). Lineage (NCBI taxonomy): Eukaryota > Metazoa > Chordata > Testudines > Pelomedusidae > Pelusios > Pelusios castaneus. The sequence goes on from ML685833.1 coordinate 1,304,823, forward strand.
TTTGCTGTATTACAGAATTAGGCCTGGTATAATGGCCTGAGCGAATTATTTTCATCTTTCCCAGTGCACCGAATCTTCTGCATGTGTCACTATTCTACAAATTCTTTGGATAAGGGCCCCTTTGTATGCATTATATAGCCCCAAGCACACTGTCATCTTTAAACAAATAGAAAAATAGGACTTAATAATCCACAGACTGTGTATGTTTTAATACTACTGTGGCCCCTTTGTACTAGACACACTAATAGACATTTTGTGGCCAAAAAGCTTACAATTAGAGCTAATCAAAATGTATTGGTTGCAACACTTTTTGATGAAAAATGATTTTTTTTTTTATCACAAGAGAAATTTCTGCATACAATCTGTTTTCAACTAATGTTTTCAGGTAGTCAGAGAAAAATTGAAACCTGATCCTTTTTTGTTTGTTTTATAGCTTAAAATAAACAGAACACCCATTTTGGGGCGCTGGTTTTATTGAGAAAACCATCCAAACTTTTGAAGAAAAGAAATAGGACAATTATATATAAAAAAATCCTATTTTCATTGCAATATCAGAGGAACAAACCAAAACCACTGCAGCACCATTTCCAAATCAAGACACAGGAAGGGTGGGAGGAGAAATAGAGGCAGAAGAGTGGCCAAAGGTCACACAGCAGCCTACTGGCAGAGGCGTGGGAAAAGACCTCAGACCGCCTGCCTTCCATCCAAGCCCAGGGTGTGGTGCGCAGCAAGTGTCGATACAGCATTTACCGGGACAATCCTGGTCTATTGAGGGGCCAGTTTAGCTGTGTTAAGAGGGAAGAGAATCCCCCAAGAGGCTAGGAAGTGTACGAGCCGCCTCCTTTCTAAATTCACACGTTCCCTCCTGCACTGTGCTTGCGGGCTCCCTTCTGGTCCCCCACGAAGCTGCAGGAACAGGTTGCAGAGGAATGGATGTTCCGGGTAACCGCGGTTTTGCCCCGCCCCTTCTGCGGTCTCCGGAGCTGTTCCTTTAAGAGACGGTGGGGGTTCCCTCTTCTCCATGCGGCTTGACACAATCCTGGCCACGCCCTCCTCGCCCAGTTGTATCATCACAGGGCCATCCCTCCTCCCTCTCCCTTCCCTGCCCCCAGCAGGTCTTGCGTCGATTGGCTCCGGCTGGCGCAAGAGGAGGCCTCGCGTTCGAAAAAAAGATACCCGACGTTCCAGTGGGAAGCGCGTTCGGAAAAATGATACACAACGTTCCAAAGGGGAAGGGAAGCCTCCCGATTGGTCCCGGATGCCATCGGGGCCGGCTGGGCTGACCAGCAGCTGCTGCCGAGTGAGGCCGCTCGGCTCCTCGCTGCTCGCCCAGCTAGGGATCTGTAGAGAGCAGGGAGCATTGAATGGGCTGGGAGACAGCAGCGGAAGCACCCTGGGGCTTGCAGCGTGTGTGGATGTGGACGCTCTCGCCATGAGCAATCCGTGGGCTGCTGCAACTGCTGCTACTGCAGCCAGATCCCTCGCCTCTTGGCTGCTCCTGTTCTCACCCCCCGGCATCTGAGGGGATCCCAGTGCAAACCCCGAGCCGCAGTGACTCCCCTGACCTGCTTAGCATTTTTAACGAATTGGTTCCCCTCGGAGGTGCCTGGAAATCTGGCCCCAAGTGGAAGGAAAGGGTTGCTCCCCCCGTGGATCTCGTTGCCTTTTCTTTTTAAATAGACTGAGAACATATACTTGTATTTTTTAACTCTATTTTTGGTTGCCCTGGGCGCGGGGGGCTGGAGGGAATTCCTTCCTCGGTTTGTTTTTTTAAAGGGTTTGTTGAAGGGGGTGTGAGGAAACATGGGACTACCTGCTTTGGAATTTAGTGACTGCTGCTTGGATAGCCCCCAGTTCCGAGAGACGCTGAAATCTCATGAAGCGGAGCTGGACAAGACCAACAAATTCATCAAGGAGCTTCTCAAAGATGGGAAGTCGCTCATTGCAGCCCTCAAGAGTAAGTGACAGTGGGGAGGAACGAAGGTGGCTCAAAGCTGACAGGGAATCCCGAATCGCATGTCTTTATCTGACCCAGTGCCCCCCGGGGGCTGCTTTTGCAACGTCCCCTTGCCACGCATGGTGGAATAACAGGGGGACTGACTGGCTGACAGAGACAAGCAGCTGGACAGGGGATGTGGAAGCTGGAAGCTGTGGGGAAAATAGGAGACGAGTTCAGTATTAAACGTGTACGATCATATTCATGCCAATGCCTTATTGTGCCTTAATTAGTAACAAATGTGGCTCTTGCTACTTTTGGTTTCCGTGTGGTGCACAGGTGTGGAGGAAAGATGGGGGGGGGGACTCGAAAGAACTTCGGGGGGGGGGGGGAAGGAAGTGCCTTCCAAAATACAGTCCCGCAGGAGAGCCGCAAATGATCTAACTTTCACCTTTGGTATGTAAATAAAAAAATGGGTTAGTCACTGCTGACTTTTCACTTCTCCCTCTGAACGTGCTAGCATATTTCTACTGGGAAAGGCCAATGTGAAATCCCCTTCTCAAAAAGGGGAGGAGTTATAGTTTTTGCAGGTTTGGTTATTTCTCTTGATCCTATGTTGATTTACACTTCCTGCATTTGTTTTGCTCCCATTCTGTAAATTCCGCATCTTCAAGCGTCTGACGAAGTGGGATTTTCTCCCATGAAAGCTCATGCGATAAATAAATTTGTTAGTCTCTGTAAGTGCCACAGGACTCCTTGTTTGTTTTGCCTTGGGGAGCGTTTGTCTTTCCTTCCAGCTTTAGGTCTTAGCAGAGCTGTCTCTTCCATTTGAAATTCTTTACTCAGTTCCTTGTCATGCAGCGGGGGAGGGCATGAGAGGACAATTGCCTTCTCTCCCCCAAAAAGATGTTGCCAGTGAAAAAATCAGGAAAACAAACAAGCACACAACCTTCTTTTTTTTGTTTTTTGTTTTGTTCTAAGTTTCCTCCTCCAAGGAGGAAAAAGACCCACATTTTGTGATGGTGTTATATTGTTAATGTAATAACAAATAAAGAGTCCTGTGGCAGTTTTAAAGACAAATTTACTTAATACAGGAACTTTCGTGTATTAAATACATTTGTTAGTTTTTAAAAGAGCCACAGGACTCCTTGTTTGTTTTGCTGACCTAGAGTCCTAGACTAATGCAGCTACCTCTCTGGAACCTGCCCTGTACAGTATCTTTTTCAATGTAGAATGGCCCTAAATTATGACTTTTTCTACTGGTTAATGTCATGTCAGCTCTTTCTTAAAAGCACATTTTCAAAATTTTTGTAACCTAAATGCACTTGATTTATTTAAAAAAAAATGATTCTTTTAAAAACAAAGGGGGAAGGGTGGGAGAAGCAGATACCTTGGTCACCCACCCTCCAGGGCAGTGGTTCCTGTAGAACAAATTCATTTATGACAGCATCATAATAACACTGTGGTGTCACATCTTCACACTACACTCATGGTATTTTGTTCCCCCAAGTGTTATTCTGGGACTCTAAAACACAAAGGGGATCACCCACTGAACACCAGGACAGACATTCTTAGCCAGCGCTCCTGCATACTAGTTGTCATTGGAGAGTTCCTCAGAAATGCTGAGTTGCAGCTTTTGGGCTTTATTTGTGTTCTTTCCCCCTCAGATCAATTCTTTAGCCTACAGGTGTTTAGTTCCTTTCCTCTTGTCATGGCACCACAGAGACTCTGTGTTTCAGGATTCTCCTTTCAACTGCTTTATACTTTCTTTGACAGCCAGTCACTTATGAAGGATTCTCAAATTTGACCAAACAAACAAGGAGTCCTGTGGCACTTTTAAAGACTGACATATTTATTTATAGCATGACGTTTTGTGGGCACAATCCCATTTCATCATCTGAACTAGATTAACACGGTTACCTCTCTGGAACTAATCAAATTTGCCAGTATGCAGAGCTCAGACATAATCTATTACAGTATTATGTTCAAATATGTGGCTTCATAAGACAGCCTTTTCCTGCCGAGTATCACCGTTTTATTTGGGGAGGAGCCATCTACAGGCATTGTGTTCTTGAAGCCAACATATCTCTTTCCAATAAAATAGTGGAACATAAATTTGTAATTTGGATGAATCAAAGCACAGTTCTGATGAATTCCTTTTTAAGGAAAGGCTGATGATCTTGGAATGCTTTCTCTCTTCTTGTCAGGACATATTTTTATGCTACACTGAATTAATGTGATTTGCATTTCTTAAGTGGCATCTGTATAGGCTTCTCCAAGATACTGCGCTTGCCCTATTAAGCCTTGGAATCTGTGTCACTTTCCACATGTCTGAAACAGCTAGGGTGATTTGGTCTAACAGCAACAAGGTTGAATTACAATGTTGCCTGGTGATAAAATTGCAGTCTTCCTATCTAAATATTGGGGGTGAGAAGAAAGTGAAGTGTCTCTTTAAATGAAAGAATGGTTTAAAACTCAGTTGTTTTCTAGCTTCATTTCAATAAACATCTTGGATGAAATCCTGGGTCTGAATAAGACGCTGGCAAAAACTCCAAGTGACGTGAATGGGAAAGTCAAGTGGAGTGTTTGCATTGACTTCCTTGGGCCTTGAATCAGGCCTGTGTGACTAACTGCTGTTAAGAGCTTCACACTAGCAGGCGTACTGTGCAAGAGCTAATGGGGTAGAATGGGGTGCACTGAATTGCTCTTAGCTTGTTATAGCAACAAACTGTTTTCTGACGGGTAAGAGATAGCTGACTCCTCTGAGCAGTCTGATTCTGAGCTTGCCTTAGTCGTCGGGATCAACTAGATCTGTTGCTGAAGCGAAAATCTTAGGAGTAGTAGAACTCTTGCGTTGGTCTTCTGGCTGAAATCGAGTGTGCTGTTTTATAACTGACATGAACTCTATCTGGGGGTGGGTGTGCTGGATTGAGAGTTGGGTTGGATACTTCATTAGATCCCCTAGCTGCTGTAATGCAATCAGTTTTCACAATACTGTAGTTGATGGAATGTCTTTATTTCTTGGTGCTTGAGTTCATTTGGATCTGTTACTCCTGTGCAAATCTGAAGTTGCTAGCACCTCCTCTGGGTACCTGAGTCAGTGAGATCAGAGATCTAGGGAGGTGCATTCTTTGCCCCAAGGTGCCTGTAGTCTATTCTAAATGACAGCATGGATCATACTCTTCAGCCATTATATATAGAGGGTATGAACATGGTTGTGGTTCAGTTCTTAAAATATCTTGGTGGATATTCAGTGTAAAGTTTTGGAAATAATTATTTGTCTGGAGGAATGTGAATGGACAGTTAAGTCATCTGGTTTGGAAAGGGGGATCCAGGGAGATGGTGAGAGCTAGCACAGGTGTCAAGAGCCATCTTCCTTTTTGTAAAAGCAGACTCATTCTTTAACTGCATGGGTATGTCGAGAGTGCAAAGAAAAGCCTGCAGCACTGTCTGAGATCCCAGGTTAATAGCAGTGTAGATGTTCCAGCGAGGCTGGAGTCTGGGCTCCGACATCTGACAAGGGAGGAAGGTTTGAAACACCCCCCTCCCCTCCCATGTGGGACTGTCTGTCTACACTACTATTTTTTAGCCCCAGAGCCCTGTGAACTTGAGTCAGGTGACCTGGGCTCTGATACTCAGGGCCTTGGGTTATTTCTTTGTAGGGTCAATGTACCTTGTGTTTTCTTAAACGAACATAGGAGAATAAAGCAATTAATCAACTTAACATGGACACATCATATCTGTCTATGACAATTTTAACTCTATTTTCAACAAATGGAGCTTCCAGTTTTGGGGTGGGCCTGTTAACTGTTAAAAAAAAAAAAAAAAAACCATTGCAATGAATGAGGTCTAATAGTTGAATTTATTTGTGTAAGTGTTCTCATGAATCTGTCGTCGTCCCCCCTCCCCCTCCCCAACAAGGTTGATTCACCTGTTAGTGTCTGGAGGTAGCTAATACCCAGTAACAGTAAGTCACTTCCTAAGTCTTCTCTTTAAAACTCTTTTGGTGTTGGCTTTTTAGTAACAATTCCCAACACCATTTCTTGCACCAATGATAATGCAGTGTTTTACACCATTACTGTGGCATCCAAAGACAGTTTGGTTCTGTGTATATGGAAATGGAAGGAATGAGGTCCCGGTCCATGATTAAAGCTTCAATGTGCAAAACCCAGTGACTTTAGGGAGAACAGGTTCTGGTGCAGGATTGATCCCACTGAGATTATTCAGTTGTTTTGTCCATAACTCTTCATTAAATCATTTGTGGAGGAATCCTGAGAGATCTGGCAGACTCCTTGTACAACTTGCTGCTGTCTGTATCTGGTATTAGTGTCTGACTCTCATAATTAACAAACTCACGCTCTTTATTTTAAAAGAAAAATGAAGTGGGAGGATGATTATGCTACAATTGACCTAACCGGTTTTTATATCTTGAGGTGGTAAATTTCCTTTTGGTTTGTTAAGCAATCAGTTGTAAAGCCTGTAGAAATGTCTCTGCATCAGCATCATCCATGATGTCTCCTGAAGCCCATGTGGTGGCTAGAGCTCTTTTCTCCTCCAGGTTTGCTCGGTAGTCTCTGCACACATCCAGCTTGTTAAAATAGGCAATGTAAAGTACTATAGCTCTCTATCTAATCAGGAAAGCTGATTTAAATGGATATAATTAAGTTTTCTCACTCTCCACAAATCCAGATTATTTTAAACAAAAATGTCTCTTACAGATTCTCGGATCAAACTTGCCTGGGTTGCACTGTTTTCGTCATGTTGTTTTAATGCTCCAAAGGAGTTTTAACTTGGAATGCACATGGTTCCCCTCACCTTTAAATTTAGCTTTTGCTGAAGACTAACCTCAGTAAGAATCCTGCAGTGCTTTGGACCCATTTCTGTAGTGAGGATTTTCTTATAGGAGGGTCTGACTCTGTTTCCACTCTCCATTTCTTTCCTTTCTGATAGTTTCAGTGGCCTGGTTTTCATCAAAATGTGTCCCTCTCTGCAACACCATGCATGAATTATTCAGAAAGCTTTCCAAATGCTAAGATCTAACGTGACATTGATAATGAGCTGTAAAGAGTGGAAAGTGGGCTGTCCTGGGTGTAGAGGAGGTTAGCTGGCAAAGCTGTTCTATTCTGGTTGCAGGCACTGGGAGTAAATGGTCTCCAACCCCTTTGTGCCCTCTCTTCCTGAGTCTGAAATGTGGTTGCTGGATTGGGAAGCTCAAGTCTTGGCCAACAACTCTTCAGTTGAGCCTGGTATTCCCTTAAGTGGGGATGAGGTGGAGGGAAGAGAGGTGTCTAATTTTGACTCTGACAGTGGCTAATTTATTTTGGTGTAGAGAATAGCAGGAGTTGTCAAGTCAGTCCTAGTTCTCCAAGAAAAAAGAACAGAGACTTTGGGCACTCGAAACAAGGAGATGTAGGGTTTAGTTCCAGCTCTTCCAGAGGTTTCCTGAGAAACCATTGGCAGGCCAGGAGGTTGAGGTTTGAGTCGTAAAGGTCTATAAAGCAGTTAAGATGGAAGATGCTGCAGAAGGGCACAGTGTGTGTTGGAGCCCATATCCTCTGTCCTTGTGATGCTAGATGAGGCAGGAGGAATTGGTGGTGGGGAATTACTCGGCACAGTTCCTTTTTAATTTAATGTAATACACATGTGGCTGCAGTGGCAATAAACCAGACAGGTACTTGATCTTAGGACCCTGCCGTTTTGTGGCTGGTCTGTTCCATGTGTGTTATCCTCGTTGCCTCTGTAGCTGGTCAAAGGTGCTTGGAGATTGCAATCAGAGGGCCCACATAAGCATCTAGATGGGGCGTGGGTGTATTTTAAAAGTGACACTGACCTGTTCCCCGGCAGAGAAGTTGCATAATGGGAGTGCTCTTCATTGAACTTAAAATGAAAAAAGTACCAGACAGTTGCCCCCGCCCCTCAACCAACGAAAATCAAACCCCACCACCTCTTGGTAGATGTTATTAAAGCATATCTTGTAAAGCAGGAGTGGCGATCAGCATTCAGAGAAGCTAATAAGACAGCAATAGCTGCATTCTGGCAGTGACCTTTGTCCCATCTATGCGGTGTAGTCCCAAGGCATTAGAGAGACATGGTGGGTCTCTCTCTATTCCTTCTAAACAGTTGAGTCTTGAAAAGAATCCAGTCACATGGAACAAGGGACCAAGAACGTCACTGAACCCTCCGATCTTTCCGAGTGTCTGACGAAGTGGGATTTTCTCCCACGAAAGCTCATGCGATAAATAAATGTGTTAGTCTTTAAAAATGTCACAGGACTCCTTGTTTGTTTGGCTGAACTAGACTAAGATGGCCACCCCTCTAGAAGCTCCTACCTTTCTGTGGCTCCCGGCTAGTGTGAAAAATTGGGATGGGGGTGCGAGTTAATAGGCACCACATAATACAAAATCCCAAATATCTGGATTGTTCTTGTAAAATCGGAACATCCTGTCAGTGTATAAGGAAGTCTCATCTTGTGCAAAGGAAGATGCATTATCCCACATATTTCAAGTTGAAATGGGAAGCGTGACACTGTGTGTGTGTCTGTGTTCACACATCTGCTCCAGAGCTGCGTTTTTATTTCATTTAGTGCATTGGCAGCAAGCTCCCTCGATTTGGTTAGGGATCTCTGCCCCAGTAATACCACAGACATTTTTTTCCCCTGAAGCAAGTTAAAGTGTTAATGTCTATGTATGAAGTCTTGTCTTCACTCAGGCTTCTTGCATATTTACCTACGGGCTTGGGCAGCATGCAAGAGACTCTTTCCATGTTTCTGTGTTTTTTGTTCCTCTGTGACTTAGCTGTGTGTTTTGTTCCGGCTCACTGAATGCTCCCTGATCATTTGCACACTTTGTCTAATGCTTTCATGTCCAGGCTTTTGCCTCATTTGGTAGATTACGGAAGTTTGGGTTTACGTTTGCTACCATAGAGCCCAATCCGTGTGTCTTTTTGAATAGTGTTGAGTGCTCTCGTTAGGCCACTACGCTACCACGCTTTCTTGATCGCTAACGCTTTGGAAACCATCAGCAGGTAAACACTGCTGCAGGGTATATAGAGTCTGTGTGTGCGTCCACAGATTGGTGAGTGACACAATAGTAGTCTGCAAACAGCATTGGGCAGTTAGGCTGTTAGCAGGTGAAGTGCTGTGAAATTTTAGCGTTCACCTCTGGGATTGGGGCTCAGTTTCCACACCTAGCCCCATGTCACTGGGTGTGGTGTTTTCAGCAGCATTCCTTTCACAGGCTGAGGTCCGTGCCCTAAACCACCAAGCATAAATCAACGTGCAACTCTGAATCTGTTGCTGTTGCCCAGTTAGCCTTGGAATTTTAACTCTGCGTCCCCTGAAGGGAGAATTCTGGTGAGTAATTCCTATTTCCTGCTGCCTTCCTGGAAGAAAGGTGAGTTTTAAGTTTCCCGTACTTGAAAACAGAAAATGAATCAACTTCCCTTCAAGAGAGGCTGGAAAGCAATGTTAGAATGGTTGGAAGCCTGTTAATTTGCAGGTCTAAGGCAATGTTTTGCATGTTGTGGAATTTGTCCTATTTATTTCAATCATCATCATCCTCTCCCCTGTGTAGGTGCGCTCGCGCTCTCTATGCTGTTCCCCAGGGTTTGAATTTTAACATCTATTTTGATTTGCTGTTACAGCCAGACCTGATCCTATGTCATGCATTTCCTGGCATTTAATTTCCTCCCATTCTGTAACTTTCCCATCTTCAAAATGTCTGACAAAGTGGGATTTTCTCCCACAAAAGCTCATGCGATAAATAAATATGTTAGTCTTTAAAAGTGCCACAGGACTCTGTTGTCTTAGCCTGGTATGTGTCTCCTTCCCGGCTTTTCAGGAAGGTGGTGTCTTGGGTGTTGCATGTGGATTGTCTTCATTCTGCCTGCCCTGTCTATAACATTCTTGCGGTCCCTTGTCCTGGGTTAGCAGGAGCTCTGGAGAGTTGGGAGGGTGCACATGGTGTGTCTGTTTTTATAGCTCACACGACAGAGAAGAAAACTATGCCAAGAACTGACCATAACAAGCTCAGAGAAGCAAGAGAGAAGTTCAATTGAACTGCTCAGATCTGCTCTGCAGTACTCCCTCTGGTTCCTTGTCATCAGCGGGACCTGGAAACCTGTGCACAGTCACTTCTGGAGTCTGCATGTAGGATATTAGGCTTCTGAAGTTCCTGGCATGGTTGATTAGGAATTAGCAAATTGAGCTCTTGAGACCAGTGATTATTTAAAATGAACTTTTAGGGGGCTGTGGTACAGTTGTCCCCTTCTTAGACCTCCCCATTTTTGGTTTGCTCCTGACCGCCCAACAAGCTCTTTACAACCACAGAGGTTAACCAGCTTTTTTTCCTTTGCCTAATCTTGTGCTTTTTTAACTAGTGACTTGAATACCACTACAGTTGTAGTTGGTTTTGTATGCCACCCAAATAGTAGCAGCTGATCTTTCTGGTGTCAGTGACCTCCCAAAGCGATAGGTAGACAGGCCTACCTGAATGGGCGACTGCTTATCTGCTGCTTCAAGCAGAGACTTGACTCTGCACCTGAAACAAATCTGGTATCTCAGCTGTGCTATGAAGAGGTGAAACCTGTGTTTTGTGGTTCTTTTGCTAACTCTTACTTAAATGTGGATTGCTTGACTTACCGGTATGTGTTACATTTTCTCACCCACTCCACCTCCCTCAGATCAGATATCACAGGATTGAGGTTCATTTCTAAATTGCTCCTCTCCCACCATCGCAGCAAGACTTAAAAAATTATCTGCAGGGCTGATTGCAGTTAGTGCATGATAAATCAACATGAAACTGGCTAGAAATTAAAGTGAAATTTGCTATCTCTTTCTGTGAGTTATTTCCTCCCCACCCTTTCATTTAATAATCTGTTATTAGTAAGTAAGAAAAAAGTCTCAATGTGTAACTTCTAACCTGATGTGTCTCTAACAATATAGTTTCTTTATTATTATATTTGTCTAGAATGAAATGTGATGGTCTGGTTTTTTTGGTTTTTATCCCCACCCCTTCCCAATCTCTTTGCTTATTCTCCTCCCTCCAAGAAATCCAATATAGCGTTGCCTTAGTGATCACACTATAATAGGCAATGAACCTTTGACTGACAAAATTAATTCTTTTAAGAATGTTAGGGTGTAGTATATTTCCGTTCCTTCCCCTTAACTGGTGGGGTTATGCCTTTTTTAAAGTATTCAGTTGTAAGTGATTTTGTTAGGGGCGGGTCTGTGCTTGAAACACTGTAATGGTGCCTCTATAGTGCTTTAAGAAAGTTTCTCCTGTCAGTGTAGTAGTTAATCCACCTCTGAGAGAAACAGTAGCTACATCAATGGGAGAAGCTCACCTGTTGACACAGCGCTGTCAGTGTCAGGCGTTAGATCAGTATAACTGTTACTCAGGTGTGGATTTTTCATGCCCCGGGCAATATAATTATACCAGTGTAAGTTTATAGTGTAATTAAACGTAAGTTTATAGTGTTAGTGTTCCTAAGTCAGGAAGAGAAGGGAAGTGAGAACAGTTAGCTGTTGTTTTTACACTGACCAAGGCTTTCCCTCCTATTTGGTTGGAGGGGGAGAGGGGGTGTGTGGTCCTGTGATGATGATTTTAACACGGTTAAACAAACAAGGAGTCCTGTGAGCACTTTTAAAAACTATCAAATTTATTTATCACATGAGATTTCGTGGGTATGATCCCACTTGGTCAGATGCATGAAATGGGAAGTACAGTATGTCAGGAATATATATGCATGCAGAGTAGAGGGAGTCACGGGGTCAATTCAAGCAGTTCCAGAGGGTGGCCTGTTAGTCTATTTCAGCAAAACAAAGAAGTTGTTTTAATTCAAACGATGTGGATGTGGGCCTTCAACAACAACTGATGAGAAGGTGAGACTGTTAAAAGAGGGGAAATGACCTTTTGTAGCGAGTTAGCCATTCTAAGTCCCTGTTCAAACCCAATCTGATGGTGTGAAGTTTGCATGTGAATTCCAGCTCTGCAGTTTCACGCTGAAGTCTGTTTTGGAAGTGGTGGATTTTTTCTTGTTTTTCTTTTTGCTAAAAGATTGTAACTTTCAGGTCTGTTACAGACTGTTCAGGGAGATTTGACACCATCAGACTGGTGCTGAATAGGGACTTAGAATGGCTAACTCACTACAAAAGGTATTTTCCCTTTTTTAACATTCTGACCTCATTAATTGTTGTTGAAGACCCACATCTACACTGTTTGAATTAAAACAACTTGCTTGCTTTGCTGAAATAGACTAACAGGCTACCCCTCTGGAACTTGGAATTGACTCACCCTTCTCTGCTTGTATACCTAACATACTGCAGTTCCCATTTCATGCATTTGAGGAGGTGGGATTAGTATGCCCATGAAAGCTTTATGCGTCAAATAAATGTTAGTCTTTGAAAGTGCCCTAGGACTCCTTGTTTGTTTTGCTGAAAGAGACTAACACGGCTCTGGAACGTAACACTGTTGTTGTTTTCCTGATCAGGAATAATACTTCGCTTACCTGAAGAAGAGCTCTGTGTGGCTCAAAAGCGTGTTTGTTTGAGCAGCAGAAGTTGGTCCAGTGACAGACATTACCTCCCCCACCTTGTCTCATTTAGCTGTCAGCAATTCTTTGTATCTAAAACCCTTTTCACTTAACCTAGCTTGGAACACTATGTTCTTCCTGAGTAGAATTTGAGGTAACCAAGCTCCAGCCAAGCGGAGTCTTTGGTTAAAGGACTTTAATGCCTTTTCAGGGCTAGGTTATAGATTTGTACATCATCTCTGGTTCTGTTCAGTTGCTCATTGTCTGCTAACAGTAATCCACCCCTCCAAAATAAACAGGTTTTCAGTCTGGGTGTCTCATCATTGTCACCTTTGCAGAAGGTGGAGGTGAGCATGGAAAGCTCTGTGGAAATGTCTCTAACATCCCTAAGCTCCAGATCAAGTGGTGCCTGTGCAATATGTCAGCAAGCCACAGACTGGTGAAGGAAGAAGCATTTTTTGAAACTAGCTGCTGAATGTTTGTTTACATTCTGAGCCTGAGTCAGAGAAATTATTGCCCTTGGAAGATATCTAGGCTCCGGGGAGCAATGAGGGTGTTGAACAGGTCAGGTAAAAAGTGATGGTTTTAAAACCCCAAATGCTCTCTGATAAAAAATCAAAAGGTGAAATTCATTCCAGGCTGTCATGTTCTTCTGTGGATAACAGGCTCCAGCAAGTGGCACTAGTACCAAAACAGCTTTCCTTATTTCAAGGCAGGAGGGAGGGAAAAAAGCATAGCATAAAATGGAAACCTGTGGAAAATCCTCAAGTATTTTGGAGGGAAGGGCTAAAATAATATGTTTGGCTCTGAAGCCCCTTTTGTGCTAAGAAACATTTGTTACTCTTTCTGGAGAGCCAGGAGCACCCTGATCTTACGAGACTATAACACGGTACTCCTGAAGAGCAGGACAGCGTGCTGTCAGATGAGGATTTACAGATGTGGAAAGGGGACCAATCATACTTCAGAGTAAAACATGTTTGTCTTCTGTCAGTATCCAAGCCTCTACCTCCCACGTACATTTGACTGTATTTGCAGATTTGTCACTTTTGCTGTATAGCTCAGTAAGCCCTCAACAACTTCTTTTGTTGTGAGCCATTCACACCACAATACAAAAAACCACAAAGGGTGGTGGGGTCAGGTGGGAGAGGTACTTGTGGGCAGATCAGAAGTGACTTTTGAAAGTTTTCTTTTTTTTTAAAACTACTTTCAGAGTGGTGTTTCCTTTTTCTCCCTCCATGGGGAAGGTAAACACTCTAACTTCTTCGCAGAAGAAGAAACTGAAGCACAGATTAAGCATCTGACTCGCAAATCACGGCTTCTGTTCTTTCGGGAGCATAAGTGCTTAGGTCTCTGTATTCCTGGCTGGAAGATGTGCTACTTCCACTAGATTTGAGCTTTGGGAAGAAAGAGTGTGGCATGCTTTCTGGAGGGTGAAGAATCCTGTGTTCTATGCTGGGTTACCATGGCCACCTAAATTTGATTCCGTACTTGCTGCGCCAGGGAACAATGTCTGGATGCACCAATTGAACATAGAGCATATGTTGGCTATTAGCATTGGTGGGATAATGATGTTACAAGGATGAGTCGTGATGCTTTCCATGCAGAACAAATTTTATGTCTTCAGGGTGCACTGAACTAGAGAATTGTGGTCTGAGGGAGAAGTGGATGGGAGAACTAGTCTACTCATTAGTGTATATGCATACCCATGTTATCTGTTTAGCGTATGTGTCTGAGATATGGCCCTTCTGTTTTACTGAGCTTTTGATAATCTATATTCCTTCTGGCCCTTTGAGGTCTGAAAGAACAGAGCATAAGGCAGGATGTGATGGGGTGTTGACTGATACAGGGAATGAGATGGCTAATGTAGGCCTGAGAGGTCATTAGCACATTTGGTTGCAGTTGGAGGGTGGGCCAAGCTCAATTAAAGATGAGTCCCAGGTGTGGGAGGTACTGGGCAGCTTCTGAAAAGAGAGGAAACTCAAACTGGAAGTGAACTGGAGGGAGGGAGGGAGGGAAAGATCTGTTGTCCTTCTCCAGATAGTAGAGTGCAGATGACCCTGCTGGAAGATGATAGTAGGGCTGAAAGATTCTTGTGGTGGGCCTGAGAGAAGGCCTCCAGATAGACTGGAATTAAGGACCCAGAGAAAGGGTGAGATTCCAGAGTGGTAACCCCTGAGAGTCCGCATTCTGTGGAAGGCTGGTGAGCTGGGGAAGGCTGGCGGTTTTTGGGATATGCAGGACCTTTTACTTCCCCGTCCATCTCTGCCTCATGCATGAGGAACACTTGCTAGTGCTCAACTTCGTGTCAGTTTCTTGACACTACCAGCCTGTTAGCCACCCAAGTATTATTATCCTCTGGCTATGCAAGCCTTTACTTTACCATGCAGATTAACAGTAGGTGCACCCAAGTCCAGGAGTTCCTTTGAAGCATTCCCCTTTAGCATCCAGCCTCTTCTCCACTGAGGATTCACAGAAATACGGGTTCTGCAGTCCCCATGGGAGCAGTGTGCACGCTGTTTTGTATGATAGAACTCAGGATCAGTTTCTGGCTTAGTACCACAGCACTGAGATATATTTATAGTGAAAACAGTGAGTTTATTATCCAAGAGATCATGAATAGGGATCATGGAAGCAAAAGGTTATATATAAACTAAATCCTAACATACATTCTAGAGACTACACTTAAGTGGTTAATCTCTTGCCTAAAGAAGTTTCTTAGCCCAAATGTTCTCTGCATCATTTCAACCAAGGTTGGCTGAGATTCTGTCTTTGTGAATGTAAATGTATTGCCCATTTACTCTCTAGGGGCAGGATCACAAGGTGTCTTTTCTGTTCTCCAAATATATTCCAGCAAACCGCTGTCAAGTTAAAATTCTGTTCTCCCACTAGGTGCTCTCTCTTGCTGACTTCATATCTCAATGATGAGTTGGCACATAAATGTGATACCTTTGCCTTGGCTTACAGCGCTTAACATACACACCGACAGAGGCAGGTAAATAAACCTCTTCTGTCTGTGATACAGAATCTAAGAACCTGTTTCATGCATCACTCCTTACACAGCATCTGGATGTACATTTCATAATGATATTAATGACCAGCATGGCCCTGGCTTTCATTTCAGACCTCAAAGACATTCTTTGGTGAGTCAGAATGTACATGCCAGAATCAGAATAGTCTTCGAATCCCGATGGGGTCACAGGAACCAGGATAGATTAAAAGTTGAAACCTGGAGAAGGGCAGAAGTTGCTTTTAGGGTGTTTTGCTTTGCTTTGGTGTTGAGCTAAGGCTCCAAGGAGAAGCCGCAGCTTTGACAAGAGAATAGAGGATGACCCCTAGAGGGGCAGAAGATGTCAGATTGATGATTATTGTTGTGTGAGATGCTGAGAGGTGGTTCATTCATGCTGTAGAAGGGGAAGAACTTTAAAGTGACCTGGCTGTAGGGACAAGTTACAAAAAGAGACACCACTGGAAGGCCAGAGCAGCTAGAAGACTGAGCCACTAATACCCCCCATGTTCATCCACAAGGGGGTTATTCTGTGATGACTGCACTCTAGCACAGTGGTTTTCAAACTACATGTTGGGGCCCAGTCCTGGGTCGCAGACCCTCAGGTACTGGGTCGTGGAGCCCCCTCTGCCGCCACTGAAAGACTGGAATGCATTGCTCAAAGATGTAACTGTTGGGTCACAGGCATAAATTGGTTTTGTGTTTTTTTTCAACTGGGTTCCGAGAAAAAAAGTTTGTAAAGCCCTGCTCTAGCATTTCCCAGTGTGGAAAAAGACCTCAAGGGGAAATGTTAAGACTCTATTATGGAGGCTTCTCTATCCTAGTTCCAAAGGCGTAGCTGTGTTAGTCTAGGTCAGCCAAAAAAATGAGGAGTCCTGTGGCACTTTTAAAGACTAACAAATCTAATTTATTTATTTATCTTCAAAGGCACCTGAATCCTAACCCTAGTGTTTCGATGAAGCTGTTAGACCATTGGTCTGGTGCATTGCCTGCAGCTTTGGTTTATATGTCTAATGCTTTAGAAGAATATGAGCAGTTGCTGTTCTTCCAGGTGCTTTGCTGATGCCCTGAATGACAACATTTGGCTCTTCTTATTTTAGTGGCCCCCCACAGCAGATGCTGATGCTGATTTAAAGTTCTTCAGTCCTTCTCTGTAACCCGGTTGCCGTATCAGACTCTCACTCACTATGGCAGGGAATTTTTGGGCTCTCTACACTGCGTGACACGGGATTTCCTTTTTGTTTGTTTTTCAGTTCACCTGCTAAGTCAACTGAGTTCAGTTGCACTAAGAGTGAATGCTGGGGCTCATGAGATTTTTCCTCACAATGAACGAAATGTGGAATGGCTGCTTAGATCTCTTTAGCAGTTTGAAAGGAACCCACAGGCTATATTAATAATATATGTTCAGAGCATTGTGTAGACTTTAACCGACTATTCCTCAAACACTTAAGGCCCTTGGGAGGCAGGTGCATAGTCTCATTTTACAAAAGCGGAAGCTGAAACAGAAAGCTGAAGTGACTTTCCCAAGCCTCCCCAGTGAATTAGTGGCAGAGCCATAATTAGAATTTAGGACCTCTTGACTCCCAGTGGTATTGTCACTCCCCATGACCCACAGTCTGACATATCCCAAACAGAGTTGAAAATTATTATAATTTTCCACATTGTGTGGCTGGGCTTGTATTTTTATGACTTCGCTTTTATCTTGGATTCAGAACAAGGATACTGTTTCAAAACCTGTAGCTGGAGATTAGCCTGGTGCTTGTTTTAGCCTCTTGCTAAAGGATGTGGAACTGGTAGAAAGAGAACTTCTCCCTCCATTTCAGCATCTGCAGTGTAAATGCCATAATTTAAATGGCACTGAAATATTTCTAATAGTTCTTGGAAAGCGAAACAAACAAGGAGTCCTGTGGCTCTTTTAAAGACTAATACATTTATTTATTGCATGAGTTTTCATGGAAGGATTTTCTCCCATGAAAGCTCATGCAAGAAATAAATTCGTTAGTCTTTAAAAGGGCCACAGGACTCCTTGTTTGTTTTGCTGAACTGCACTAACGTGGCTACCCCTTTAATTCTTGGAAAGGAAACCCTCGGGGATCACGCCATTTTCAGTCTCTGAAGATCTTTGACTGAAAATAAAGCAGTGGTGGCATATTGCAGATCCTTCCTGTATTGTTGGTTTATGTTGTTTACATTGACCACATCAGCTAACCTCAAGACCCGTTCAAGATGCACAACACATTGTTTCTAAGATGAGTTCCTCATTGTGCTTCACAGATCTGGTGGGGAAATGATGCTGTAATCTCAGAGCAAATAACCATCAGTGCCAGGAATGTTTATTTTCCTCTTCCTTTTTGGAAACCTCTAGTGCGGAGATTATTCCACAGCAAGAAGGATGTATGTGACCATGGCTGATGGAGATTCTACAGCTAGACAGTCCTGTCGCTGACCCAACCGAAGCAACCATGGAGTGGATTTCTTCCTTCACATGGCTCTGTTGCTTACACCATTGCTTGTTTTAGTCTCTTTTTTTGGAAGTGCAAGTTTTGTTACACAAACATAGTATCCAAAGGTTGCTGCATACACTGCATGGGGCCTTTCAGAAAGGCACTTGTTCTGTTGTCTTGTGGAGTATCCACTGAGGTGAAGCTGCAGTTGGCATGTCTGTGAAGATCAATAACCTGTATAACCAGGATGAAATGCTCTGCCTGGACACATTCCCATAATGCCCCAGGTTAATAATATCTCTGTTAGTGAAAGATGCTCTCTTAATTGACTCTAGTGTAATTATTTAAGCTGAAGCTTGAGGGAGTTAGATGCCCAAGTTTCTTTCCTACGTGATTACCATTCTACCGTTCCATCTGGACTGCTTCCCTCTTCTCTGGTATGCTCTGTTGCACATCAGGCAGCCATCCAGGAAGTAAGGTTAGTTACAAACTCCCCAAAGGCTTCCCCACTCCCTCTTGGGCAGTCATGGAATCTCTATACATGTTACGTCAAGTGCTGTGAACTCTTTACTTGTACAGTTCTAGATCTTCTTCACTGAAATGCCAGACACTCTTAATAACACAAACCCTTAGCTTGGGCTTGAACTGCAATGGATTGTTTTTATCTATATGCAAAATCCTGTAATTGTGTTTCCAATCTGTAACTCTGTTCCTGCATCCACTTCAACATTTCACTGTTCAGAAACTCAGATCTAGCCCATGGGCTTCTCATTAAAGTCAGAAGGGGGTGTCTTAGCTTTTGTTTGTAGAAGGATCTGTGAAGCACTGGAAGTTCATTTTAGCGATTGATCTTAAATCATCATAGGGGAAGCCCACCAAAAGAACTCGGATAATAGTTATTTTGTCCATAGCAAGCTCTCCAGCCATCTCCACTCTGCTCCTTCTGTTCCATTCATCTCCTCTGTCCACCCACAGTTCCTCTCCAATCTGTATCTGTGGATAAATGCAGTTGGGTTAATCTTGCGTGGGAGCCACATGGACTGGGGAAGAACGATCCTTTTGATGTTTGGGTATGGAGGCGGTACGCTTGACATTGCTCTCCTGTTTCTTTTAGTAAGCTACCGATGGAGGGGGTCTTAACATTCGGAGGGGCGGGAAAGTAATTAAGGAGCTGCATCAATTTCTTTCCCCTTCTGTTGAGATCAATAACCTCCAGACACCATTAAGGCCTGGGCTTTGAGTGCTACTCTTCTGGGAGGCGGGGAAAGCATACAGCCTAATCAATGGAGTGAGTTTAACTATGCCGCCTGGAAAGCAATCCCTTTTGTTTTCAAGTTTTCGATTGGGCTCTAATGACACATCAGTGAATGGGCATCTTGTACAGCACTTCATAGAAAGACGTCTATTGCCAGGGAATTGAACTGACAGTGATATTTTTTGTTTCTATGGAGGTGGGGAAGGAGGTTCTCCTGAACTCATGCTTGTTGGATCTGGTACGCATTCAGCTCACCTCTCTCATACTGGCTTGATAGGGTGCCCAAACCACTGAGAACTAGTCAAAAGTTGAGGCAGGCTGATAAAGTTCTTATCCAGTCTCCTAAATCTTTGTGTCCAACATCTCTTTCCCTGGCAGTAAGGCATTTTAATACATGACTGCATGATTTCTTTTTGCTAGTCCTGACACTTGCCTGATTGTAGAAGAATGGAGGGAGGCTGGGTGAGGGTGAGAGGGTGTTTCACAGGAGTGCCCATATGTTAATGAGAACTCAGATTATCAGTTTTAAGAAATGTAAAATGCCAGGTTTTGGAGGAGGAAAGGAGAATGAATCACCTGGAACTCTTCCAGCATAGAGAGAGTAGCAGTTTGTCAGGGCAGAAACATACACTGTCCCAAAGTTGTGACTGGCTCGGCAAGCGTACGTGGGTGAAGAGGAGGGAGGATGGATATGTGTGTCCTGAGTGGTTTGAACAACACAATTTCTACCTTGAGAGGTTTGAACAACATGATTCCTACCCTGAAAGGCTCCCTCAAGGGTGGATAAATGTATACACATATATATCCATGCAAGCAAACAAGCACATTATTTATAAAAATATGTTCTGTGTCTGTATTTGGCAATATTCTGTTGGTAAAAAAGCAATTATCTCTACCTGCTTTCTGTGTTTTTGAAATTTATTGCATGGAAGCAACCTTTCAAAGTCAGTATTGCTTAAGTGTTCAGGGCACTTTGCGTCCATTAGCACGTGTCCCCCTTCCCCTTGGAAAGAGACTTACAGTAAGTACTATTTTGCAAATGTAGAATTTGAGAAAAAGGAGAAGTCATTTGCTCAGGACCAAATAGCTCATTCAGGAGGAGGACAAGCTTCTTGGGATTTTTTCATTGCTACTTTTTTTGGGTGGGGGAGAGGGAGCTGTTAATTTTAAAGTATATGCAACAGAACAAGTTTCATACGCAACATGACAAATGGATTTAGCATGACCTACTGTGGGTGGGAAGGGGGAGGGAGTGAGAGGAAACTTGTATTGAAATCTGCACAGCTTGTTCCCTTCAGCTCTTCTTTTTATGAATCATCCCTCCTTTTATGCTCCATGCATGTGTGCTAGCTGTCACGGTGGGAGCTGCCACCAACAGAACTGAACCTGTTTGCTTTCTTGCCTTGCATTCCTTCATTAAACTAGTAATTGCTACACCAGCTTTCTGGACTGTTGTATGAAAAACGCTGCAGCATGGTCCTGAATTATCACTTCTGCGCAGCTAGCCCTTTGATGGGTGTGTACGGTGTTGCTTGGGGCTTGGAAGAACAGAATTAAATTTTCTTCTCTCACAGACTTAGTGCATGACCGGGGACTATGACTGACTCTGTGCTTTAGTTCCTCATCTGTAAAACAGGGATAATAGCAGTTCTCTGCCTCACAGAGATGTTGGGAAGATAAATACATTAAAGATTCTGCGGCATTACTCCTAGGGTAGTACCTTGGATAGAAGAGTTCTGCTCTGAGTTTGCGGCAGTGGAAGGTGGACAGTGTGGACTGTGGTTTTTATACCTTGTAAAAAAAAAAAAAAAAAAAAAATCCTGTGCTGCTGCCAAGTTAATTTCTCTTTCCAGTTTACACAAAGTATACAAACCTCCAAACCGTATGGTTTCCGTGTGCTAAGTGGTGGGTAGTGCTGCTCTACATATAGGATTGGGGAACGTGTCTGTGAAATATGAGCGATCAGAAAAAGGGGACAGATGCCATTTCCTCTGCCTTTAATTGCACAGAAACACATGGCATTTGTCACAAGCTAATGGCTGTCATGGCGTAGTCAGCTAATGCACAAGGTCTTTTTGGTGTGGTCTAGCTGCTTGTTTTAATGTTTTTACTTTCTAAAACAACCACCCCCCAAATTTTTATTTGGGCTTAAAGAAAGAGCATTCTTCTTCCTCCTAGAACCTGTCAAGGCTTTTGAAGAGCCTCTAATAATCTGGAAGCTGTTTGTGTCCTGAAGCAGCTACATATCATGTCTGCTGCTGACTTCTGCTCTCCGTTAATTTTAATGCTCTCCACAGAATACCTTTAGCTGAAGGGGGAAGTGAACTTTGTGCAGAAACTGCAGTGAGTATGTGTGGGGTGCAGATAAAGGAACGTCCCTCTGGTTACTGAATGTGTGACTTTGGCCTGCCAGCTGCCAGTGTATGTTTTCAGCTTTCCTCTTCATAAATGTTTCCAGCTTGACAAATTACATTCTAAAGCCAAAAGTGCTCTGACTTTGTTGTGAGTGCAAAGAACCCCCCCCCCCCATTTTTTTTTTTTTAAAGTGGACTGTTTAGCGAGGTGAGTGGCTGGTAAAAGTCTACAAAATAAAACAAGGGCTTTTAAATGTAATTGCACATAATTTAAAAATAAGCAACAGTAATATTGCTAAATGCATAGTGCCCAAAATTGCCGGCTGTGTCATAGATGCTGTCTCTGTGTCAAAGAATTTACAAGAGATGTTACCATCGCATATTGTTACTCAGCTGTAGTGTGTAGGAATGCGTTTCAGGACACTACTGCTGTTGGTGTTTGCCCTGGGGGTGTCATTATTCTGGTATATTTCACTTTTTGCAATCAGTATGTTCATTTGCTTTTGTGGCCTCCTGAGTAGTTTCTAGTAAATCATGCTCCACTATCTTGATGAGGAAAGGGCAAGAGAAACCTCCAAATGAACCTCTCGTAGACTAGCTTGTGAAATGAACATGGGTGTGGCTTTTTAAACAGTGTCCACGCAGCAGAAGTCCTTTTGTTTTTAGCAGAAGCCGTTATCTTCCATGAATTATGCCATCCTCAAATATTGGTTGCCTAGCAATGTTTTTTTAAAAAGCACTGCCAAATGAGAACACTGCACAGTGTGACCCTCGCTTCCTTCTGCTTCATGGTAACGTGACTACTTGGCCCATGTGCAGATGAGAAGGACGTAGTAGGAAGATCATCCACAGCTTTTGTTTCTCTCCCGTACTACAAGAAATTGATAGAGGAGCTGGTTTCTCTCTTACTTTCTGTCATGTGGTGGGAATAGATATGTTTCCCAGTGGAATAAGTCTGCACTGTGTTCATCCCAGTTGAGAAAACTAGTTTGTTTTAATCTACTCCAGGCCTAGTTTATCAGAAGAAAATGTCACTGGTTTTCTGCCAGTCTTAATCAGAAATGCTTGGTGTTCTGCTTGGAGGAGAAAGGAAACAATATATGACAATATAACTTGTGACTGCGACACCTCTTGGCACAGGGACAGCATCTCTGACACAGCTGGCAATTTTGGGCACTCTGCATTTAAAAATATTACTGTTGCTTATTTTTAAATGATATGCAATTAAATTTAAAAGCCCTTGTTTTATTTTCTAGGCTTGTACCAGCATTTCCTGGCACCAAATGACCAGCTGGAGCGGTTCAGATACCCAGGTCACAAACTGGGAGATAAGGCCTGACCAAGGTTTATGTCTACATTACAGATATACATGGCTGGTTGACCCATGTCTGCTGGCTCGGGCGGTGGAACTGTAAAATGTGATGTGGGTTTTTTGGCAGAGGCTGGAGCCCGGGTTGTGGGTCCCTGTGAGAGGACAGATCCCAGAGCCTGGGCACCAGCCAACACCCAATCATCTACATGGCTATTTTATAGCCCCTTGAGCCCAAGTCAGCTGACACAGGCCAATCATGGGTATTTAATTGCAGTGTAGACATACCTTTTGCATTTTCTATTCATGTGTTTAGACTTTGCATAGGTAAATGAGTGAATGGCATTTGTTTTTCCTTAGAATGGCCAGTGCAATAAACGCATTTAGTTGCAAGTATGTCGGGCTTTTGATTATATGTGGATGTGCAGGATGTGAGACACCCTATCAGAGATGCCATAAGCCTAAAGCACATGGAAATAATCTTTATGTGGCTGGTTGACCCAGTTCCCAAAGAAGACAATGGGACTCAATTTCTGTGCAGCTTATTTCTTAGCCCTGGTCTACACTGCGGTGCAATTTTGGTGGCAATCAAAGGGAGCTACGCAAGGTATTTTAAGTACTTTGCATGTCGTCCTTTGATTGTTGTTGAAGAGTATTTAAAATACCTTGCGTATCTTCCTCTGATTGCCACCACCTACTTACCTCTGTGTCTTCAGTAGGCTGAGTCAGAGGGAAACCCCTTCCCTCTGACTCAGTGCTACGCTCCTTGCTGGGATGGTCTTACTTGATCCGCTTCCTGATTGGCTGAGTGGGTCTTCACAGACCCACTCAGTTGATCAGGGAGATTGATCTGACCGTGGCAAATTCATTGTTGTCAGTGAAGACAAGCCCTTGGTTGTGAGAATTGGCGCCATACCCATTTGTACCAGAGATTCTTCTGGGACCTCTCTGTAGGCATAGACCGTAAATTAGTGGTTCTCAACCCATAGACTGCTTGCGGCCCAATCACAGCTGTGGCCCATGTGACATCCTTAGGGTCATATAGGCAGTCTATATGTTGTGTGGATGCGGCTCACATAAATTAACACTTAGAGAGCTGTATCTGTAGCCCACGATGATAAAAAAGTTGAGAACTACTGCTCTAAATGCCAGAATAAGATGGTTTCTTCAACTTTTGAGAGAGCGTAGCTGTTTTTCTTAGTCCCTGAGAAAAGTCCCCAAGTCTCTTCTTTTGGTGGGTTGGTGGTGACCTTCAGAAGATATATTCTTATAGCTATAATAGTGAAAGGGGATAAAGGGGGATTTGCTATTTTCTCTCCCTTCCCTCCCCCCCATGATTCTCAGTACCCTCTTTCAGAGAGGAGAAACTGGTGATCCATGCTCTCTCTCTCTCCTATTTCCTTGAACTATCAATTCCTTGAAAGGAAGAGGAGCTGGGCTGTTAAAGAATTTATTATTGTGGGCGTTGAAAGTGATGGTACTTTCTTTTTGTACTTCAAATCCTATTGGGTTATGGGGCTGCCTTCTTATCCTGTTCTGTAGTATACTGGTATTTGAAGCATATGCTGCTGCTGTGGTGCAGACTCCAGCTGGAATGCTGTAAATAGCATCTGCAGTAGGAAAGCTATAGCTTCCCTGCTGTGGATAGGGAATTTCTGCCCTTTCTGTAACCTCTTCTTGCTGCTTCCTTCCACTTTCCCCAAAGTTCTTCCTGTGCTCTAGAAGGATCCTGGGCTCTGGAACTTGTAATCAAATGTGGTCCTAGCAAAACGTTAGGCCGGCTACCTAGACTCAGGGAAGACTATACTGGAGGAGAAGGGTGTATTAGACCTGTCTCCTAAGGTGTGTCTGAAGGATATATGTTGTGATGCTCCTGCTAAGTGCTAACAGGGTTGGACACAATAGACTTCTACACAGTATTCCTGGAAGTAAGAGAAGTCACTTTAATTGTTTGGTCTGTTTTCTAGTTCAAACTCTCACCTAGAATCGTATTCATACTCTGGCTCCAGAACTTGTATGTTTAAAAACCTGGCCCTGTTAATGGTAGCATCCTTACCTTTTCTGCAAACGCAGCAGAGTCTTGGTCACTTGAAATAACTATTTTTACTTGGGATAAAACGACGTCTGAAACTTAATTTCATTTAGGAGACACCACCCAGCATAGGTGTCATCTGGCAGACTTCAAGTTGGTATTTGACAGCTGGCTTGTTGGGGCCCCTCTGAAACTCTTGCTTCAAATAAATCCTAAACCTCTTTCAGAAACTTGATTCATCCCTCCGTTGGTCAGGTTACACCATGAGTTATTTGCTGTGATCGTCTGTATCAGCTGGCGTTGAGTGGACTAGTCTGCTGCTGGCTTACAGAGCTGCTCCAGCCCACACCTGCCAGCGAAAAGTCAGTGCCCAGCCTGAGTAAATACTCAGTGGAGCCCAAGATCCTGGGCAGACTTGCGCCTAGGGCCCTATGATAAGATTAGGCCCCTATTAGAGTCTCTGCTTTCACTTTTGTCCAGCCTGAGTCTAGATTAACCTGCCTGGCTCACTCCAATGTCTAGCTTTTATGTGTCCGAATACTTGTCTGTTTTTATAGGTAACTAATTACATAGCAGTTGAACAATATTTCCTCGAACAGAAGATAAAGAGACTCCAAGTAGTATGTCCATTAACACTTTCTGAAACTATACTGAAGCACATGATAAATACGCCAATTAAATCTGGCAACAGGTAGTAATGCACCCTTAATTTGCCCATGTCACCTATAGAGGGAGCTGGAGAGATTTTGTTCTCTAGAAACTTACCATAAATTAGGCAGACAACAGAGTCCTGTGGCACTTTTAAAGACCAACAGATTTCTGTTGTCTTTCTACAATAGACTAACACGGCTACCCCTTTGGAACATAAATTAGGCAGATACTTACATTTTATTTAGGGTGAGTGATGTACCTACTTAGAATTCAAAATGAGCTCAGATAGGTTTCAAAATAAATCTCTGATCTGTCTTTGGTTTGTTTAAGTGGATTTGGTTGTTGTCTTTGGAAAATGCCTGCAGCAATGATCTTGCCATGTCTTGTATTTTTGTTTACCGGTTCTACAGCTGGTCAGACACTAATCCTCAATCCGGAAGGAACTTTGTCTCTTAGCTAAACTAGAATTCCGGAGAAAGGGTTGAAGAATCTCTTCCTTGGGAGAGAAGTGTTACTTTTTCATTCTACTAGGGTTATTTCATTCTTGGGAAACTTGACGAAATGAGGCAGACTGTCAATTTCCACTCTTCGCCAGCACCCCCATACGTTACGGTTCAGATACACTGTTTGCCCATATGTCTACAGACAATTCCATTGATTGGTCTGATTGTTTTGTGAATTGACTGCTCATTTCATCCTCTGGTATCCAAATCCCTGGCCTGCAGAGATGATCTGACAGCATCCAATACAGTACAAGCTACAGAGTTTACTTCAGATCTGTTGGCTGTTTTCATTATCTCTAATGGAGTTTTGACGTTCAGGTGTCACGTATATTGCCGGTAGGTGAAAATGTGCTGTGCTTAGCAGCTGGGGGCCGAGCAAGCTTGGGAGTAAACTATCCTTGAAAGGAGAAAAGGCTACACAGTGGAGTAGCAGGAGATACAGGTCGTTCCTGAAGAAGCTTTTCATGAGGGAGATCCCACCCTAAGGGCTTTAACTTTCCACTTTTAAACAGTACTTGCTGTCTTATTGGCCCTATTGCATGAAATGACATAGCTGTTGTGGAGGCTGCTGGATGCTTCTGTGGCTCACAGTTGTCCCAAGTCAGTGAATGCACCATTTCCATGTTGCTAACTGGAGGCCATGGTCATTCTGGTTGCTCTCAGCTACTGTGCCGTGTGATTTCTTACTCTCTTGCATTAGAAATGCAGGCCTCTCAATATGGGTGGGGTGGGGAACATAAGCAATTGCATGCACCTATTTTATGTGAACAAATACCATGATTTCACATGTGCCAGCTTCTGATACTGGGAGCGTGACTTTTGAATTCTGAAATTTCATTTTTGTATGATTCTAGGTGAGAGTTTGAACTAATTGTTTGGTCTGTATTGTGACTTCTTGCCACTTAACTGAAGGGCCTTATTGTTGAATTTTAATGCTCTTTCTCTAGAGTGTTGATTAATCATTGGGGTAAAACTAGTATTAACGAAACCAAAGTTTTATAGCACGCCTAAAACTTTCTTCCCCTCACAACTGCTCAGCTTTCAATCTTGACTGATGTGTGGTGCTGGTGTTGGGGAAGAAACCTTCCAAGCCTTATTTGTACAGTCCAAAGAAGGGATAGGAATGGGTGGGAAAGGCACCAATTGATTTGTGTTTCCTTCACGAGTTTTGTTATGTTAAATTTGCTGCTTGACTAGAAAGGATTAGTGTGAATTGGTAAAGCAAGTCTGAGTGAAGAGACCCCAATAGATGAATGTTTGGGGAGGGATGGTAAGGGACAGGCCACTCTGGCTTTTGCAAAGGAGAGAGCAATCTTAGGCTTCTGAGTTAGCTTTTCTCCAAGTGTAAAAAGTGATTCTAGTCCAGAGGCTCCCAAACTTTTCAGCATCACGCCTCCTTTCTGATTTTTGAGAAAACCTCACGACTTCCCACCTCTCCTTTACCATCATCCAACCCTCTTTTAACAGAAATTCAATTAGTAGTTGTACAATTAAAAATAACCACAAATGGGTTTTCTTGATGCAAACATTTTTCCACAGCCTCACGCCTCCCTTGGATTTTCCTCACCACCCCCATTTGGGATCCACTGTTCTAGTATATATAGCAGTATCACCTCCCTGCTTAGACACTTGTGGTGAGCAGAAGGCCTATGCAGCATTCATAGTATATTGGAGACCAGCAATTGTGCATTGCCCGTCCGCAGAATCAGAATGGAAAGAATATTTCCTAAGAACATGTTCCCTAGAACAATTTGCAAATAGTTCTAGAGTTGCTGCCAGGAAAACACAAAACCAGGAAAGGAGTTAGATGAGGGGAATTCTGCTCTGGGACAAACCTCCTCTAAACCAAGTGCATCTGTAAAGTGATAAAGAAAGGCACTTCCTCCTCTGAAAGTGCAATGTCTGAGGTAGCATTGACATGAAAGTCTTTTGTGTTCCAAAGACTTGTTTAACTGGTTTTGGTTCTTTGGGTGGCATAGAGTTCCTTCAGGAGAAGGAAGCTGGAGAATGGCTCATTGTCTGTTATTATTTCTACCCAGATGAACGAGCCATAAAATATTCGAAAGAGTCAGTATATAATACAAAGTCCTCTTTGATAGACTGTTATGCCCAGGCAAGGGGCAAGAAACTCAATCAACAGGTCAAGCACTATTGTAACATCATAATACATCCCGTGACCATGTTTTATAGGAGTCTCTTTTGTACAGTGTCTGGCATGGTAAATACTGATGGGTTGAAGGTAAGGAAATTAAAGAAGGTCTCTTATTCCATCCCGCCTTTCCACTCAAAACACCCCTCCTCTGCCCTTGATCTTTCATAATTGGAAGGGAAGAAAAATATTAAAAGAATAATGTTCCTTTCCTTTAAAATATGTCCCTTGATATCTGAAGCAGTGGCATTATTTGTAACAGATTAAGAAAGTACCTCACGTAGCCTGGATGTAGGATCAGTATTTCAGTACATTACTTTTGTTAATTTCCCTGTGGCCAGTTTTTACATCAGCCTCTTTTTCCACCACAGCAAAGTTTGAGTGCTTTGGAGTTTTATTTGAAGTGCTCCAGAAGTACTGTTTTAGTGGGAAGAAAAAGAGAAATGCTCCCTCTTACTTGTAGGAGTTTAGTACAATCTGTTTAAAAAAAAAAAATCAATCCCTTCCTAGAGGTGAAATATTACCTGCAGACAGTTCTAGCTAAGCTGGAAGGGAGCAAGTATGTTGCTGTATTATGGCACTTTAAAAACTTAGTGTGTCTGTGGAAGGAAACTTCAGTCTTAAAGGCAGAATTTTATTGGCAATCAAAAACTTTTCAGCAATCTGAAATTTCTCTTTTTTTTCTGCTAGATTTACTGAAATCTAACTGACTACAGGATTTTTTTCTGTCTGTTGGACACCTAGAAAGCCACCCCCTTTATTTAAATTCCCCTCTATAGGGGATGTTAATTATCTCTGCTCATAAAAAATGGATTCCTGCCTTTTGATTGCATTTTCAGTGACGTACATGAGCCAGGAAGGTTTTAAAATCCTCACTGCCAACCAGGCTCGATGTTGTTGTCTGCTAATGCTTCAGTCTCCCTTCTTAAGAAGGTGGGAGCTGGTTCTAAACACGAATCAGGTCAGAGATGGGGACAGAATGCTGCTGTGTGACAGCTGTGAATGAGACTGGTTCAGGCATGTGGGCTTGCAGATGGCTCATTGGAAAATGCTGGCATTTGGTCATTCTCATAGGGCTGGCTAGGCACGAGAATTCTTCCACAGTAATCCTATTATGGGACATATTGGATCCTTGATCTGGTTTTCAGGGAGCCATGCTGTGTTGGAAAATTTAAAATTTCTGCTTTTCAGTGCCTGGATTTGGTAGCACAGATAAGAGGTTGAGATGGAAGTTCAGCCTCTTTTGAGGGATGTGGATAGCTAATGCTGAGGACTTAGAATCAGGACAGTATAAATCATGACTGCTCTGCTAGCAGTCACCAGAACCACTTGTTTGTTTCTGGCATCTTTATGGCCCCAAATAATCAGTGGAGGAGGGCAGCCTGAGCAGTTTACACTGTGCTTTCCTGCTTCTGAGGTTTGGTGGAGACACTTCCTGTTTGTTTAAACAAAGTACATGGTTGAGGTCTCACGAGGCTGGGGTGGGGATTTCTTCTCATTTGTGTGTGAGAGACTGAAGTCTGATTTTTCTTCTGAAATGCACTTGACCCTTGTTCTTTTTTTTATGGCACTTTTATGAGGCAGACGTGAATAAACCTGAGGCGCTTGGTGAAGATGGAAAGTTTCCCTGTTATCATTGGGAAACATCTAAGGAGTTTTGGGTTATTGAAGGCTGTTAGCATTCCATGCTGCCTCATCAAATGGGTGTTATGGAAATGTTTAACAAATGTGTGCTTTCAATAGGCCACAGTCTCGGTAGTCTGATTTTCTGAACCCTAATCTGTGGAATACAAATTCCAAAGGGGTAGCCGTGTTAGTCTATTGTAGAAAGACAACAGAGTCCTGTGGCACTTTTAAAGACTAACAGATTTATTTATTGCATGAGCTTTCGTGGGGGAAAATCCCACTTCGTCAGACGCTTTGACGAAATGGGATTTTCTCCCACGAAAGCTCATGCGATAAATAAATCTGTTAGTCTTTAAAAGTGCCACAGGACTCTGTCTGTGGAATACAGATAGCATAGAGAACTTCACTGGACAAGAACACTGACTCAAAAAGCAGGTGATCCAATTTGAATTGCATCCCTCCCCACTTCCATTGCAATGGAGTATTCTCCTTGTGAACACCTGGTATTGCAACTGGTCAATCCTCCAGCAGGATGACCTCCCAGAGCAAATTATCATTTTAGAGCACTTAATTGGACTCACTTGACCTCCTGAGTCCCATGCTTGAAGCCTGGTTATTGGTGTATTGACTACACAGTTAATTTCAAATTTAGTCTCTGGTCTGACTTTATAATGGCGTTTTCCATTGTACTATAGCTTCTTCCCCCTCTGCTATACCCAACTCTCTTGCTTTCTAATGTAATCCATAGCATGTGGGAACACTGGACATAGCGCCGATCATTCCTGCTTGGTAAGATTTGAAAACCTCTGTTCGTCAACATCCCAGCTCCTTCATTTAGACTGAGTGTTGTGCGTTAGGCTCTTTGGGACTGGGCATTACACTTGTGCTCTCTCTGATAGCCATGGCCATTATGGAGTTGAATGTTTATATTGATGGTGACATTGCTTTTTTTTGTTCTAAAATATGCTGGAGTACAGCTGTGAGGGTGCTGTCTTTCTTTCCCACTCAATTCCACAGGCTTTCTTGAGAGCAAGGTGTGTATTTCTGGCTTGCATTGTAAAGAAAAGGGCGAGAGGTTCAGGGCTTGTCTACATATACAGAACTGCAGCTTCTGTCTTTGGTGTCATTAATCCACCTCCTGGAGAGGCGGTAGCCACATCATTGGAAAAGCCTTCCCTGTCGGCTGTCTATCCCGAGAGTTAGATCAGCATAACCGTGTTACTGTGGGGTGTGGATTTTCCAAACCACTGAGCAATGTAGTTGTACCAGTGTAAGTCTGTAGGATAACAAACAAGGCACTGTGGCACTTTTAAAGACTAACAGATTTATTTATCGCATGAGCTTTCGTGGGAGAAAATCCCACTTCATCAGACGCTTTGAAGATGGGGAACGTACAGAATGGGAGGAAATTAAATGCAGGGGAGTGTATGACACAGGATCAGGTCAGGCTGAAACAGCAAATCAAAACAGGTGTTGAGATTCAAACACTGGGGAACAGCATTTAGAGGAAGGTAAGGTCAAATTACCTGTTGTAATGAGAAAAAAAATCCCGTTTAACCCCGAGGCAACATAAGTAAGTCTGTAGTGTAGTCCAAGAATCAATGACTGTCTACACAGCAACTAGACACTTGCGGCTGGCCTATGCTAGCCGACTTGTGTTTGTATGGTTTGGGCTGTGGAACTGTTCTATTGCTGTGTAGACTTCTGGGCCCTGGAACATCCCCACAGCCTGAACTCCATGGTCCTGAGGTGGCTGGCACGGGTCAGCTATGGGTTTTTCTCTGCCGTGTAGATATACACAGGGATTTGTTGGCAGCTGTTAACAAACGTAATAATTTCTTTCCTCATATGCTTTATTTGGGGTAGGGGGAAGCATCTTAGAAACCCTCTCTTGCCATCATAGATGACATTTAATGAAGCCCTCTCTCACCATCATAAATTCCATAAATGTACATGTGTTGATGGCTGACTTGCTGGGATGACAGAATCCTTAAGAGGGTGATGGGCTGGAGCTGACGGGTTGGCTAGAGATTTTCACCTCTTATCATTGACTGGTCCGAGCTATGTGCAGAGATCCGTGACGGATAATGTTATTGGAGAGCCAGGACTTGTGTAGAGAATGGGGTCCTGATAGGGAAATGCATCACAGTGTGAGCTGGCTATTTTGGCTTGGATTGCTGTAGTGACCACGGCTGGCACTATTTGAAATGATTTGCATTCATTGCTTAGAGACATTTTACGAAGGAGGCAGGGTCGAGCGTTTGGGTAGGCGTCAACGGAAACCTGCTCTCTGAATGGCATGGTGACTGTACCAATGACATTTAGAACATGTGACTGACGTCTTTGTATGACGCTTGATCACATCATCTGCGTGTCTTTCTTCACAGTGCTGCCTTTTTGACATCAGACTCAAGACGGTGATAGTATGGCAGAGCAATCGTGCCTGTAAACCCTGCTCTATCACATAGTCTCTTGGTCACAAATATGCTTTTTAACTTGCAAACTCCTGCTAGATATAGATACCCTCCTGCTATTCTAAATTGATAGTGGGTAGATTCCTTTAGTTCATGCTCTCTCGTGTATCACAGATGTCGTCATATATAGAGGATCCATGGTTTCTTTTAGGGCTCCCCAAAAGTCTCTTTCATTCCAGATGTGCATCAAAACCTATTTGTTTATTTATATTAAGAATGCAAGTCGCCTTCCTGCGGGGCCAGCTATTAACTAATTAGTGTTAATACTAATCCAAATGCATAGTTATTGTCTGAGTAATCTGTTTATTCACTGGGTTTCAGCACATGGTGTCTGGTTGAAGGATTCTGCTTCTAGGCGTCTGATGAAGTGGGATTTTCTCCCACGAAAGCTCATGCGATAAATAAATCTGTTAGTCTTTAAAAGTGCCACAGAACTCTGTTTGTTTCTCTGCTTTAGAAAAACAACTTTTAAAAACAATACCCCCATTTCCAATAAGTAAAAATGTGAATTGTACGGTCCCCGAACTGACGAGTTCTTGAATAGTAATTACTTTTGGCTTCTAGTCCTGGATGTTGTTTACTAATGTGTCATCTGCTATTCGGAAGCAAATGTCTGTTGAATTAACATCCTTCACATTGATATACTGACTGAACATGACCCTTTTGTTTTTATGAATTGTGACTCTAGTCTGCAATCAGAGAAGTATTGGGATAAGTTTATCTGGACCACTTCTTTCGGTTCCTTCCAGGATCTCAAAAATAATCTTCATAGAGGAATCATGTTTTCCAGAGCAGAATAGAATTGAACAAAATCTCTTTATTTATTCTTTTCTACAACTGAACATTTTTGGTTTAAACACACACACACAAGGAAGAGCAATCAAAGAATAACTCTGGGTCAACTTCCATACATTCTTTTTCTTATCCTTCAGATGGAAGGCTACCTGCTGGCAATTAGCGGAGCCTGGTATAACAACAAAACCATCAATAAGATCAAGGTTATAGTGCTACTACAGAGGGTGGGGTTTGATTGGGGTTCAATCTGCATGGGGAAGAGGAATAGTCTCTTTTGTAGGGGGCTCAAGTTCTGTTGGTATCAGCAAGGTAGGAGCTATGCAGCTGTTGAATTTATTACTTTGTTACTTTCGCATCCATGGTGTCTTTGGGCTCTGAATGGTGATTTCTCACTTTTTATGATAAAAATGCTGCAGAAGGCTTGGGGGGATGAGATGCTGAATTTGAGCTCCTAAGCAAAGTCTAGACAGGCTTGTTTGTCAGATTAGCTTGTAATGTCCTCGCGTGTTTGTGCTGCTATTACTCTTGGGATGATACGAATTTTGTAAACTGGAATTGGAGACCCTGATGATAGGCTGCAGCACCGCTTAGCTCCTAATATGTACGTGCATGGAACGCCCGCCTTTCGTCTACGCCATATTTTAAGCAATTAAAGCACCTTCGTGCATCTGGCCTGTAGCTCACTGGAGGCGGTGGAAAAATCTCCCATTAACTCTGTGGCCTTTGGTTCAGATCACGAGTGAACTGTTTGTTCTACATAGCCCACAAACTGTGTTCCTACCTCCTCTAATGACTTTTTACTATCGAGCAGCGTGGGAGCCAAAGAGGCTCTTGCAGCAGGAGAAGCAACGTCTTCATTCCTTGTTGCCTTTGATAACATGAGAAATCTTGAATGATTGCAGCTTACAGCTGAGTGAGGCCAAGCTGATAAGGCTGTTCCTAGGTGTCTGTTTACGTCTCGTGTGTATTGAGGAGGGTGGCGGAATCTCGATTCTTAGTTTTGGCCTTGTACACCTATCATCATCTTTAATTGGAAAAGCGCATGTGCCGAGCCTGAAATATACACTCCCGAGTTTACTCTCATCATTCCTGTTAACAATTCTCTAGAACCTGGTCAGTTGTAGGCCTGGAACCACGATACCAAGCAAGCGATGCTATGTCAGCTCTTCTGAACAGAGCGCTTCCTGAGGATGACTCTGACTGCCAGACCAGGGTTGAAACACAGAAGCTGGTGATTCTCTGGCGTACACTCCCCAAAGCACCTTTAATAGTAGCTTGGCCCTGGTGACAGACTGGAGAGATGCATGCTGCTACAGTGTGCCTCAGCAATGCCCAGGGAGGCTTACCTCTCTGTGTGATAACATAGCCCAGATCCCATGCCGTACCACTCTGGTGCAGTCGCCAGGAGCACCCATGCGCAATGGTTTTCTGTAACATGGTGGTTTGCTCAATAGAAATGAGACTGTGAACGCACTAATGCTTTACACAGGGAGTTAGAGCCAGCAGATGGTTACTCTCCGTTCAGTCTTAGCTCAGTCCAGTTTGGAACTAATATGTGAGAGCACCAGCCTTCGTTTCATCACTCCCTAAATCAGCTAGTCCCCCAACTACTTGAGGTTTTACCTCTCACTTCTCTGTGGTGCTGTTACATTCCTTATGTCCTGTTTTTCTGTATGCTGAATATATTATGTCTCTAAGACACCAGCTCATGTCAACTGCTGGCAAATCCTCCCAGAATGAACCGAGCGCCCGTACTGATTCTCAGTGCCTGCAGTTTTATTATCTCTGATGAATCCTGTGTGTGACTGCATCACCCCTCTCCATGCACACAGCCTGCAGTGTGTGGGAGTTTGGCTGCTACAAACTTCCTGCTGGACACCATCAGTTACCTATTGACAAGATTATAGGTTACAAGGAGCCTTGGAGGAGTTTGGTTTTAAAATGTCACCATGTGAACAGAAATAAACACAGAGGGGAAATGCCAGACCTGGCAGTTTGAGTAGGGAAGCAGAACAATCTTTTTCTTGTGCTGGGCAAGTCTTCACTGTATAAAAAACATCCTTCGTGTTAAAGGCCAGTGTAAGCCAAGGAATCAGAGATGTCTTCCTGAAAGAGCCTGCCTAGATTACAAAATGGGCCGGGTCAGGAGACCGAGTTCTCACCCAGTTAAATCACTTGACCCAGACCCCACTCTTCCTGCATTTCTATTTCCCCATCTGTAAAATATGGATAATTTCCCATGCACATGTGGTGGGTTATAACGCTTAATATTTATGATGTGCTGGAGCAGTACGAAAACTTCCTAGCTAGAAAAGCTCTACAGTAATATCCCCTACTTGCTTTTGCTATAATAAACCGCTGAATAGATTGCCTTTTTGTTAAGAAACTGTCTAATGCAGTGCTTCCCAATCTGTGGTGCAGGGGCCAGAAGTGGCCCACAGGGCCTTCAAAGTGGCCCATGGCTCCTCTTTTGCTGGCTGCAAAAGAGAGCTGCTGCCTAAGGACCCAGGTGGAGGGTGTTGCTGCAGGGCGAAAAGTCCGGTGCAGGCTCCGTGCTGGAGCCAGAGGAAGGGAAGAGCAGCACTCCCCTCTCCCAGCTCCAGCAGAGAGCAAAGTGCTCTGCTTGGGTCCCTAGGCACTGGGGTCCCTGCTGGAGCCAGAAGGATCACAGCCACTGATCTTCCATCCCCATGGTTGCAGAACCTCTGCCGAGGGACCCAGGTGGAATGCACGGGGCTCGAGGATGCATGTGGTTTTCCTGCTGCAGGCAGGGAGATGGGAGATCAGCAAGGAGGCAGCCTCCTTCCATCTGGCTACAGTCAAGGGGCGGGCTTGCTGGCAGAGACTGGTGGTCCTTCAGGGTTGTAAAAATATCTGTGGCTTTCAACCCAGAAAGATTAGGAGCCACTGGTCTAATGCAAGTTAAAATCCCTCAGTGGGGGGTACTAATCCTAGCCTTGTGGAGGGGACTCTGATCAAGAAATGTCTTCCATCTCTAATGACTGTTTATATTCATGAAATTAAGCACTGTCCCTTATTGTGGCTTCCCACAAACTAATACCCCTGCTGATAGGAACAGGGATTATTTGCTTCAGACAGCTTGAGGGGGATGCATGTTTTTACAGGTATAGAGTGTTAAATATGCTAAGTGTTTTCAAGAAATCAGAGGCCTATCCTGTGCACGATACGTGGTTTTCATGTATGTGATTCTTGTATTCTCCTTCTCCTTCTTGGGTCATAAATATAGTCAGAATGTTATCGATTCAGACGCAGATCTCTATGCATCTGCTCTTAATTTCTTGAATCATTGTTTTCTTCTCACTCCGTGTTCCTAAATGAAGATATTGCACAGCTTCAGTTCCTCTCCATAAATAATCCGTTAAATATACTGAAATGTGGAAGGCCAGAGCAGTGTTGTACACTAAAATCAGCATTTAATTTTGGAAGAGTCACTTGTGAAAATCCTGTCTGGACACGTAGGGAAAGTATTCTACACTTTCTGTGTGAATGCAAACTGCCCCCTGTTCCATGCAGAGATAATATGTGGTGGTTTAGCTTGGATCATAGATGCATTTTTGGGCAATGTGGGGTTGGGGAGAGGATAAATACTGACAATCTCAAAGAGGAAACCTTGAGGTTTTGTTGTGGAATTGAGTTAGTGTTGGCTTTCTGGGTCCTTTCCTGCAGCTCCCCAATGCTGGTGAGCGCTTATCATTGTCAACAGTGGACACTGTGGTACTAATTAGTAGGTTATTGGCTGGTAGGAAGATTTATGGGCGAGTTTACCCTCTTGATGGAATTTTGGCTCCATCATGGGCTGTTTCCCATCTTCTCTTAAAAATAATGTAGTCCTAAACTAATGTCAGTATTGCAAACTCCAGGGTCTGTGGGTCCATGAAGTGCTCACGATTTACCTGTGCTGTTGATGCCAGAACAGCTTCGTTTGGCTTGGCAGACCTTCCCCATTTCTTTCATGATATGGTGCCTTTGTTCAGTGACAGGGTTTCTGTTCTTGTTCCATGTAAATTGGTGTCAGGGAGGGGCCATGGGATCTGTGATTAAGCATCGCCAGTGGCCCCAGCATCCTGCACAAGTGGTGTTGAAGCTGGAATGGCATTTGTGATGGGCGGTCTTGGCTTCACCTTCATAAAGCCTGGCTTCCAGGGCTTTGCATGTGGGAGAAGTAGATTACACCCATGTGATGTGAGAAGATTTCACTTGGTGTCTAAATTAGAGCAGTGCCACTTCTAATTTTGAAGGATGACTTTGGGTAACAGCTGTAGGTGGTCAGTTTTGACCAGGTCTGGTATCCCTCGATCCATACCAAGTTTCCTCCAAGATGTTAATCAGTTAATGCTCTCAGATATAGACCCCAAAAGTCAGAGCAATTTGGAAGTTAAGCGTTTACACTCTCCTAGTGCAATCCTAGATTTTAAAAGGTGATGGGACGCTTTTGGGGAAAGGAAGAGCACACAGAGAAAGGGTAGAAACAAACATTTGGTGGAATTGCCCCTAATTTAGATTGGATAGGGACTACCATATACTTTCCCCAGGTCTTAAATTCTCATAGATTATTTCCTGGAGCCCATCTCTCCTCTGAAACACGCTGTAAAAACTCCAAGGCCCAGTGGGAATCCCTGGGCTTCAGCCGTTGGGCCAGGTGCAGGACCCATGAGGCTTCTGCCCTGTGGCGGAGTCAAAGGCGGCTTTTGGGATAGGTGAAGCAGACGCACGCCTAGGGCCCCGACCAGTAAGGGGCCCCGTTTCCTGCTTCACGTACCCCAAAACCAGTGTCTGTCTCTGTCAGCAGCAGGAGGAGCTGGAGCCGGGGATACGGGGGGCCCTGCAGTCCTATAGGGGACCCCACAACGGGCCTTCGCCTAGGGCACCCAATAGCCAAAGGCGCCTCTGGGCGGAGTTGTGGAGGTTGCAGGGCCCAAGGCTTAAGCTCTGGGGAGAGAGATCTTGGGGCTTTTGTCCCACCAGAGTTGAAGGTTGGCACAAGGATTTTGGGGCTTCCGGTTGCATTTCTTCGTGAGAGAACGAGCGAGCAATTATGACTAGGGTTTGTGTGTATGAAGTTCATCTGGTTACTTGGCGCTCATTGGATGAAAGGTGCTGTATAATTGATGATGCTTCGGAAATTTTTATCTTAGTGTTATACACTTGGAGTGTATCCAAAGCCTCTGCAGTTACTTCAGACGAGTTGAGGTCTTGTCCTCCTTCAAGAGGTTTTTGCCAATGTGTCTCTAGACTGTTCAACTTTCAATATATTGAAATGAGGATTTAATGTCTCTAAAATGCAATTCAGGTTACAGACGGTTTCACGGTGGCTAAAATTAGGATTAAAATATTATAGGTGAATAATTATAACTAAATAAACCAGATTTTCAACATGCATAGAAGCTTTCAAAATGCCCCCAAACAAACATTTTTTTGGGGGGGGTCAAAAATCCTTATGGGCTTATATGTTTTTGGGCCAGCTCTATCTAAAATTTTGCCCATGGTTCTTCTCAGAAGGGAACTAACAGACCTATTTATAGTATCCAGGCTTCTAAAGCAGATGCAGTTGCTACCTGATAAGATCTGTCCTGCGTAAACTGCTTTTATGGTTTTATTTTGTGGTTGTTTTTTGGGGGGGACTTTTTGGACAGAAAATGCACATGCAAGTGCTAAAAATAGCTCAACAGGAAGGCTTTACTGTGAACTGTTCTGATAAGCTGAGCAGCCAAAGTCCCATTGGTTTGCCAGATGCCAAAGCAGGGTCTCTGTGTGGGTCAGAACTTTCTACAGGCCATTCAGCCACTTTAAAGTGCTTCTCTATCTCTCTCATACCTGGCTCAACATTCAGCAACTCAAGTGGGATCACCAGATGTGTTCCAGAGTTCTCTGTGCTGGTCCCTAGAAGGTACAGTCATTTTAAGACACTCTTGGTGTTTGTAGAATAACTTGTTAGAACTGCCTGAGTAACTCTTTCTAGGAAGACCAGTGACAGGAATGGAAGAGAGCTAAAGCATAAATGCTGTTCACAAATTCCACAGCCTTGCACCATTTCTTGGTAGAAGTTTAATAGCAGAGTACTGTAATCAGGGTTTGTTATTAGGTCATCACTATTACTGATATTTTCACTCCACAATCTGTAAGTCTTAGTACAATTTTTATCAGACGTTTCATTTTATCTATGTGAAGTGCTGGCACCCCATCTCAAAAAGGATATTGTAGAATTTGAAGTAGTCAGAGAAAGGCAATGAAAATCATTAGATGCATGGGAAAAAACTCTCCTATAAAGAGACTGAAAAGCTTGGAATCATTTAGCCTTGAATAAAAAGGGATATGATTGAAGTATATAAATTAATTAATAGTAAAGAGAATGTAGATCAGGTGCTTATGATCTTTCATGTTTCAAAGCATAAGAACTGGGGAACATTCAGTGGAAATTTAAAAGGTGGAAAATTTAAGACTCTGAAAGGAAATACTATTTTTTGTTTCCCTCCACATATGTAACTGAACTGTGGAACTCACTGTCAGAGGATGACACTGGAGCAAAAAAGTAACACGATTAAAAAAGGGATTGGATTTGTAACTCTCTATAATTCAGATACTCAGCTATAATAGTTAATGCTAACACATTTTGGAAAAACTATTAAATCTCATTCTTCCAGGTTTAGGAAAACCGGGGGGAAGGGGGCGGGCACTAGATTATTTTATATGCCTAATGGGACGTTACTTGCACCTTCCTATGAAGCATCTGTGTTGGCCACTGTCTGATCCAAGATAATGGACGAGATGGCTCATAGGTCTGATCCAGTCAGCAGTTCCTACTTCCTACGTTCCTGAATTGCAGTTGTCAAATGAACAAAGTTAACTTTGTGATCCATTAGCTGTGCTTGTTCATTTGTTCGATAATTTGCACAGAGTTTCACAGTCACTAGTGTGGATCAATTAGGCATCTACTGAGATGATGATGATATCCACATTTGCAGATGGAGAAACTGATTCACAGAGAAGATAAGAAGCATGCCAAGTGTTGCATGATTAGTCAGTGGCAGCCCCAATTAAAGACTGCCTTGCTTGACTCCTAGTTCCTGATCTGACCTCTGGATATACAGTGTTCCATTGCTAACCATTCTGAGGTTTATAGTGTGGTACATAGCCCCGGGAATAGATCAGATTTTCCCTTACTTGTGTTTTGAGTAGTTGTTTTGCAACTAGGCTTTGGTGAGTTAGGGTGGGGTCTACATCTTTGGGTCTCAATCCGTGGCTTGCAGGCAACTTGCAGCCCAATCAGCACACAGCTGCAGCCCATGTGATATCCTCAGGAGTATATAGGGAACATATATATTGTGTGGATGTGGCCCACAGTGGTAAATAGGTTGAAAACCACTGATCCACACGGAGCAGTGTGCAGAGTACAGACACGGCTCGTCCGGCTAGTGTAGGTATCTAGCCATGCAGATAGTGAGACACTGCTTAGGTCAGTCCAGTAAAGAGACAGCAGAACCTTTATGGCAGGTACCCTACATGCCTAAGCAGTACCTGTCATGTCTATACAGGTCGGTTTTTTTAGCAGTGTTGTGTCCTGCGGCCTTCCCTCGTCAGACCCTTTCGCTGCAGTATGACGTGTATCTCATGTGCTGCTCCAAGTATAGACAAGGCCATAAACTGATCCCGTAGAGTGCCCCAAAATAACTTCCCTGACCTTGCATTAGCCTTCTCTGATGGATCTTGGGTAAAGCTCTATGGCCTGGGTTATGTGGGAGTTCAGATGAAATGATCTTTAATAGCCCCTTTTGGCCTTAAAAAGCTCAGATGATGTCAAATACTGTTAAAAAAATTTTAAAGCTACATCCCGGCATCAGGTTTTTGATTTATTCCCCAGAGATAGCACACAGGTTTCCTGTTAGTCACAACTGGGTTTACCTCCAACTTTCCATCTGAGTGAGTCCCCTCCGCATATGCCCCTTCTCCAAACAAAGAGCAGGACCTTTTGTTACAAATTCTAATTGTTTATAGACTGAGGAAAGAAGAAAGAAATTAAGGCTGATTAAGCTTCCACTTTCCTTCCTTCCTTCTCTGGAGCTCCTTGGTTTGGAGATCTGTGGGAAAAGAAAGCTGAATCTAGAAGAAACCACCCTCCCCCCCTCCAACTAAAAATAAAAGCGCAAAACTTGGAAATCACTTGCTTTTTTGTAAACCCTCCCCCCCACCGGTTAATAATGTGAAGACCGAATCTCTTTGGATACAGACCTTTCCCTAACTAAAAGTTCCTCCCTCTGTTTCCTTTTGTAGGCAGCTCATAATTCACTTTCTCTTTTGGAGGGAATGCTTGGAGATGGAAAGCTTTAAAACTGTGGGTAATTTAAGTTGTAGGCCAAGTAAGTTGAATTGTCCTACTTTGATCTTTTTATATCTTGACAAGAATTGTGTCCCTCATGAATGGAGACTTGCAAGAGCAAACAGTCTGGGCCAAAGGGAGAAAAATGCTTGCTTGCTTTACAATTGGTTTATTTTATACCTGACCACACTAAGTACTTAATAGATATAGACCAAAGACCGCATTTTCAGAACTGCACACACAAAAATGCTTTCCCAGTATATGCTGCGATCACAGCTGTCTGCAGAGCTGTGTCTTTCTGTTCAACTATGCCAGTGGGCTATTTGCAGGCACTTTTTCCGTGATTGGGTGGGCATGCACATCTGTGCACCTATTGCCACTGGTGTGGCTGCTACTTAATTCATAAAATGGGCCAACAGTAACTTTTCAAGGAAGAATGAAGCAATTCATCGATTTCTGGGTCTGTAAGCTGTATGCAGGTGTAGCTATTGTTCAGTGTCACTTGCAAGCGAGGAGTTGCTAACTTTAATTACCTCTTAATTGGACATTGCCCCTGTTTTGATTCCAAACAGATGATTCCAGAATCCTGGGGAAAGGTTTCTCTTCCCTGCTTATGACTTCCTTTCTGATAGTTCTCAGTCAGTTTACTACTGGTGTCTTGTCAGAACGTGAAGAAAAGGCAAGCAGCAGAATGAAGAGAAGTTTTCCCTTTTCCCTTCCCTCCATTCTGATGGAATTGCTGCTGCTGGCTGTTCCTAAAGTTGAGAGAGAGACTGTAAGAAATAGCTCAACATGTATGTAGGGGAGGTTATTTCAGTTCATCTTTCATTCTTATAAATCTCTTTGCTGTACCTGTGTGTTGGGAAAACAGCCCTGAGCTTCAAAATGACTCTTGGTTCAATGAAAAATGTGTCTCTCTGGCTTCTGATTGTATGTCTCTCCTAGGTTTTGACTCACTGTCATTGAAATGTGGAGTTTGGTGCTGAGCCGCAGTCTCCCCTCTCCTCCTACTGTACGGAAGAGTGCCGTTTCCCTTAGCATGCGTAGGCTCATCTGCTAAACAAAAGGAAATCTTCCTCTCTTTACAGAATCTTTTCACAAACAATAAGGAATCTGACCATTTTTCTTATTTTGTTTGTGGTGCTGCAATGCCTTTCATCCAAAAATCTCACAGCTTTACAAAAAGCGAACCAAGACCTTGCAACAACCCCTGAAATAAATCATTGGCAATATCCTCACGTCACAGATGGTTACATGGAGAGGAGAAAGGTGCTCAGAAGAATCTGTGGCACTTGTTTAAGATGTTAGAATTGGTGATGGAGTTGGAAATGCAACCTAGAAATCTTGGTTCTGAGTTCGTGCTGCAACAGGGAGATCACTCTCCAGGATTTAGCGAGTTTGTTGTTTTTGGGAAGTGTAGAATTTTGTCTCTTAAAATGTCAGGAAAATGAGTCATGTCTTGTGGGTTACTCAGTTCTGATCTGCTACTTGAAACCAGTCAATAGTTCTATTCATCCTACAATAGAGTCTGTCCCTCTGGCAAACATTTTGTCATACTTAATCATCTTTGTGTGTGAAATAAGGCATTTGATGATGCATTGTCCAAAACACAGTACAACATGCTCTAGCTAGCGGGTAGACCAAAGGATTCATTAGGAACCAAGGCAGATTCTGCTTCTTATTGTGGTTGAGCATTAATTCATCATGCTGTCCCGGGCAGGTCACTTAATTTTTCTTGTGCCTCGGTCCAGTTGGAGACCTTCCATTTTCATCACATGTCCTGCTTTTTACCCAATAGGTCTGAGCTCAGCTTTCCTTAGGAAACAAATTGCAGGATAAAAATCATGTTCTGGGGAGAACAAAGGTAACATTACAGGTGGGACAGTCCCTGCATCTTAGCAAAAGCCTTGCTGTGTTTAAATGAAATTTCAGGACACCATATTTAAAAAAGAATTAAAAAAAAAA
Organism: Pelusios castaneus; assembly: GCA_007922175.1. Lineage (NCBI taxonomy): Eukaryota > Metazoa > Chordata > Testudines > Pelomedusidae > Pelusios > Pelusios castaneus. The sequence continues at coordinate 1,348,185 of ML685833.1, forward strand.
AAAAAAGATTAAAGGGAAACTAATGCTTTTTAAAAAAAATCCAACCAATGAAGAATGCTTCCTTACTCAAATGGTATAAAAGTCCAGACTCTCTGAGCAATGATTTTCCCCCTCATATTTTCTCTGGGAGGGGGGTGGGGGTTTCTTGGTGCATCTTCTCAGTTTTATGTGCTATCCTTCCTCCAGATGAACTGAACTCTTGGGGAAGGAGGTCTCATGTTTAAGTGCTATTCTGCTTTCTGAACACTGATTTCCTTTGTGCTGCTGGAGTTCTTAGGTGAAGATAGAGGGAAATGAACTCCTTTAACACCAGACTGTGATTGCAGTGTACTAACTGGCCTCATTCAGATCCAGGAGCAAGATCCCTCAAAAAACTGTCAGCATCATATAGAAACCACTCCAGTGACATATGGACATCATAACAAAAAGCAGTAGGACTGCGGTCTCAATAGTGGTCAGATTAAATACAGTCCAACTCTCCTGTAATTTTATGAACGTTTGTAGTGTCACCAATCCACAGCTGCGTACCTAGAGATGCCATCACTGATGTTGTGATGCCATATATGTGATGTCATGGAAGCAACTGGTGACTTCTTGTTCCAGGGAAACCCAGGTCCTTATCACCTAATCTGAGAGCGCGAGAGAATCCATTGTCTGTAGTATATATACTCCACCAGACGTTGACATTCCCCCCATGTAGAGGGGAATGGTGATACGCTCAGGTTACTAGAGTTATACTGGTACCAAGGCAGCAGACTCCCTAAGCTCTTGAGTTGGCAAAAGTCTCATCTGCTGGAAGCAGGTGTCTTCTCTTGGCCCAGGCCTATGATGTGTGACCTCCTTATATTTCTAATGAATGCCATGTTTAGGCCATGTACACACTACAGACTTGTCCCGCAATAAAAGTTATTGCGGGACAAGCAAGCGTTATAATTATAACGCTTTACTGCATCCACACAGCACTCCTTCTAGCGAAAGGATTTTCGCTAGAAGGAGCAGTGCATGGTGGGTACCTATCCCACCATGCACTGCCCTGCCAGCCGAAAGGCTGGCAGTGGTGCTGGCTTGAGCCCCAGTCCTGCGGCTGGGGCTCCGCTGGACTGGGGCTCAGCTGCTGCCAGCCAGCTGAGCAGCAGCTGAGCC
>ML685833.1:1349727-1388855 GCA_007922175.1 Pelusios castaneus
AGGGGGCTGGCCTGAACTGCCAGGGCAGCTCCAAAAAAGTCAGTTTCACTGTTCAGCTGGAGCAGTGAAATTGACATATTTGACAGTTTCGGTGTCCCAGAGTGCCCTCGACTGGCACTCTGGGACATTTCTGGAGGCTGTCAATAACGCAAGATGCGTCCACACAGGCTGTACCACGGAACAACTGTTCCTTGGTAAGCCTTACCACCCTTATTTGGGTGGTTTACATGTTGCACGGCAAGAGGGCTGTTGCCGCGCAACAAGAAGCATTCCTGTGTGTACGCTCTCACTGTTAGCGCGCGGTAAGGAGCCTTACCGAGCGATAACTTTGTAGTGTGTACAAGGCCTTAGTTGCGACTTGACAGCCGGTGGTGCCCTGTAGGTGCACCACTTGGGTCATGCAATGATTCCCAGGAAGTTCTGTAGCTTTCTTTTCTGTGTGTCAGCACTGCCCGCCCATGAGATGTGATGAAAGCTTAGATCCACTCATGCATTTGTGAGTGTGTCCCCCTCCACTGTCTGCTCTATGGAGGGTAAGAAAATGAACTCAGTGAGAGCTTGGGGCATTCTGAACCTTCTGAGGATGAGGCCTCAGCACTCTCTGGTCAACTTCTACATAGCAGCTCTAGACCAATATTAAACAGGAAAATGGATAGGGTTTGGACTCCTGAGCTTGAGACAGATGGGTAGCATATGGTTCCTTAACTGGGGTTGTTTGGGACCTCTATAGGGTTAATGCTGAGAGCCTGTGTTCATTCTTTGTTAATGCCATTGGATGTATTTCTTACTGTCTGAATGCAAATCTGTATAGCATCTTCCTCCTAATTAGCGTCAGACTTTTTCTACTTCCTTTGCCCGAGGGCTCGTTCTGCAGGTTGTTGTTTGGGACTATCAGTATGTCTCTGTATGTGGCATCTGGCAATAGTAGAGGCTCCTCTTTATAAAGTAGACACAAGAGGATTGAGATCTTGCACCCCTTTTTGACTCCTTGCTTAACCTTGTTCCCTTTCCCTCTTCTCTTTCCTAGCTCCTAACCCATTTTGTATTTTAGTATCTGTTAATGTAGGCACCCAAAAGTAATGTGTCTAGTAAATCGTGTTGGCCGTATAGAACAAATATCAATATTATTGGTGAATTCTGTTTTAACAGAGGCAGAACAGCCACCCTTTTCTCATGGTTTTCTCTTGAGCTTGCCTGACTGATCTGCTCCAATGGCAAGAATGAGAAAATAAACATTACTGCATCCTTTACATGATGCACCCTCCAGCTCCTCCACTTGCCCCAGCTCTGCAATGTATAGTCTTATCATCGCTGGAAGAAAGTAGCAGTGTCCTGGTTTGACATTCAGAAGGAAAATGGCGTTGTCCAAGAGTGACATTTACATTTTAGCTCTACTTGTTCTCTCTCTCTCTCTCTCTCTCTCTCTCTCTCTGTGTTTGTTTTCATTTGCAACTCCCTGCTATCAAAAACAGGGCAGTTCCTTTTTTGACCTTGATCTTGCAGAATCCATTCACAGTGCAAAAAATGATTTTGCAAAATTGGGGTTGGACTAAATATATTTGTCTCTATATAATGCAGAAGGATTGAGAGGGCAGGTACTCTAGTGAGATTCTTTGTTGTTCTTTGATTGCTTTTTATAAAATCTAGTACAGAATGCTTATTGCAAGGTGTCCTCCATAGGCAAGACTAAACTAAACTTGCCAAATGACGAAAGAATGTGCAGTGCTGTAGCATCTCTGCTATAGTTTTGTCTGTTTTACTTATTTGCAAATGCGGAAAATCCAGTCTTCAATGTGAAATGAATGTGATTCTACTGTAAAAGGGAGACCAATGAGTTGATGCAGAGATTTCTGTACTAACAGTCTGCATCTTTGCCAATTATTTCACATGGGAATTCTGTTTATATTTTCCAGGGAAATATGGCCTTTTAAACTTTACTGTTAAAATGCAATTTCAGATCTCGATCACATCAGTTTTAGGGCTGTGGGCATATTTGTGACACTTATTTATTTTTTTAAAAACATATTCTGCAGCCAATATAAATTCATGTATCCAAACCTTTTAAAACAAATGTATAATCATGTTCTGGCAAAGGAGAATCTAGTTCTCAGTTCAAATTTATATTTTTAATTGCCCCAAGAGACCATTTTAAGCAGGCTCATAAAAGTTAGAGTTGGAAAAAACCTGTCAGATTAGCCAATGCAAAATTGGTATTCAGCTGTGTGTGATTTTCTTAAGATTAACTAATGTCTATCTTAAAATAAAACGTTAACATATAAATTATCTATTCTGACTACAAAACCTATTGCCTACAATTCTGTGCTATTAATGTATGAGTGTCACATGAAGTCCTTGATCAAACAGCTCTCTGGTTTAACCTTTAAACTCAAACCATTAGACTTGATCTCCTATTCAACTGAGCTGAAGGTTGTCCTTAAATGATGTGCCTTTGAGAATGACTGTATTTCCCTTAAATTTGCACTGGATTGACAGATTGGCTCTGCTGCCTTGTCTAATCTCCTCGCAGGCCCTATGCAGACAAACTAAAGCATTTTTGGCAGATTTGTTTAAATCTGGATAGTTCATCTTTGTAAATATCATCAGCAGAACTCATGAAGTTTTTTTTTAAAAATCAGATCATAACAACACTGCTCTTTACCTTTTAAGAGCCTACTTGGCTCCTCCCATGCCTACACTATAAATAAATTTGTTAGTCTTTAAAAGTGCCACAGGACTCCTTGTTTGTTTTGCTGAACTAGACTAACACGGCTCTCCCTTTTGGAACTTGCTTCCCTGTAGGCTAGTATCTCCTTGCTTCCTTGTTCTAGCAAGGACGCAAGCCTGGAAACCTGATATTTTTCTCTCTTCTTCTGTTCTCCTCTCCTTGCCTTGCCTCAGGATGTCTGTGCCTCCATGCATATACCTGCCCATACAGTTTGCTGAATAACCTTCCTTTCTTCATTCAAGTCCTGCTCAAGTCTGGCTATGTTTGTTTCTTTGTTTTTAAGGATATTAATTAAAAAATGAAAACTTCTGTAGTGCCATAGATTTTCTTGGCACTAATATTGTTCGCTTCCTCCCCCAGTTTGATACATTTACTGTTAAATCTCCATCTTTGAAATATATATTACCTAGCCAGCCTTTTAAAAAGCCATTATAAACGTGCATATGTGCTGCAGTGAGAGAAATTCCCATGGGAGACTGTTGGAGATGTTCTTGGTATTTTTATCAAGATGATGAATTGAAGACAGCTCCTGCCAGCAGTTCTGTTTCCGCCCTAAAAATCCTGATGTACTCCTAATGCCTGACGGAGGAGTTGTGAAATAAAACAATTAGCTGCTAATTATGTAGTAAAGCATCTTGAGGATAATCTCTGATATAAACTCACTTTGGCCTAGTTGAGCATGGGTTCATCAAAACAACTAAGAACTGTTTAGCCATGCTGGGAGCCCAAAAAAGGGGCTTTGACATATTTTTAAATGCACAAAGCAGACACTGTGTTTAATGACTCTGACCCAGTTCTTAACATTGACTTCAGTGAGGGTGGATCCCGCCCTGCAAGACCCTTGTCTGTATTACGTTATTGTGGATTCATATTGTGGATTTATAAACACCAGTTGCGGCACGAGGCTTTGGATACCAGATTCCCATATGAATTGCTTCACTAGGTCAAAGTTGCCATGACTTCACTCACGCAAAGTAGAATATTTACACTCCATCACTTAATCTGCTTCATTTAGCTAAATTCTTCTTATGGCTTGTGAAACCCACACAGTCATTCCCCAGAGCTTCTTGTCTTTTCTAGCCTGGCTTTCTGTCCTGGACCATAAACTCCTCTGTGTTGGGACAGCCTCGGTCTATGAGCGCGATGTAGCTCTCAACAAGATGTGAGTGCATAACTAATCAGGACCAGATTAACCGACCTGGGGGCCCAGGCTGCCCCCCACCATGGTTCCCAGGTGTGAACGCTCCTTCTCGCTATAAGGGGTGCTGTGTTATAATGTTGACTTGTCCCGCAATAACTTTATTGCGGGGCAAGTCTCGCCATGTGTACATATCCTGAGGGGGGATTTGATAGCAACCTTCAGCTACTTGAAGGGGTGCTCCAAAGAGGAGGGAGCTAGGCTGTTCTTGGTGGTAACAGAGGACAGAACAAGAAGCAATGGTTTCAAGTTACAGGTGGGGAGGTCGAGGTTGGATATTAGGAAAAACTTTCTCACTAGGAGGGTGGTGAAGCATTGGAATGGGCTACCTAGGGAGGTGGTGGAATCTCCATCTTTGGAGATATTTAAGGTCTGGTTAGACAATACCCTGGCTGGGATGATTTAATGGGAGTGGTCCTGCTTTTAGCAGGGGGTTGGACTAGATGACCTCACGAGGTCCCTTCCAGCCCTATGATTCTAAGATGGTGGGAGCGGGGCTGCACGGAGGGGGAAGGAGCACATGGAAGGGATCAGGTCTGGAAGAGAAGCAGGTGTCAGCTGTAGGCAATTGGACAGCCAGCTTTCTACAGGGAAAATACTCAGTCCCTTTTAAAAAAGATTTGTGTTTGACCCCAAGGCTGTGTTAAGGCCCCATGGGACTAGGTTGTGTCTAAGCTTTGGGCCCGCTGTGTGTTTTGATGACCCTAAGGCAGCTTTCCTGAAGTTTGTACCCAAATAAGGCTGCTATGTTCACCCCAGCAGTGAATTGGCCCCCATTGGCCTGCCTCACTGTCCTCTTTTCTGGTCGTTCTCTGATTGTGGACCCTGTCTTGCCAGCACTTGCCATAATAATGCTTCAGCCTCCTCAAAGGATTGTTCATGAGTGCTCCCATTTGGTGGTGCAGATTATGTCTGAAAGTGGTCTGGACTTTGTAATTGTAAAGGAAAGAATTGCATTGGCATAACATTTAGAGAGCAGGGGTGGGAAAGCAATTCGTATTCTGGCCTTTTTCTTGATCGTGGCTTGTTGAAGCCCAGCTCTGCGCCCTACAGCTCAGATGTATTGCCATGCCTATGACATACCACTCCCTCCTCCCCCGCTTGAGCCCTGGGAATTAAGTAATGAGGTTTTGAGAATGGAACAGTCTCCCTTCCGAATTGCCAGGTCAGGGAGAACAAAGGGAAGACGTCATGAGAATTTCCAAGTTGCATCTCTGAGTTCAGCAGAGGAAACTGCTGGAAAGTTAAGGCTGTCACAAAGCAGTGATTAAACAGGGAGGAGAAAGAACTCCCAAGTAATTATTTTCTGTTGCTCCTGCCACCTCTGATCTACTTGTTTGGCCTAGAAAGGATCCTGAGCATTAGCCACCCCAGCTGTTCACTCTACAGGTCTGCCACAAAGTAAAGGCTGTTTGCTCAGACTTTGTGGGCAGAGGCAGGTAGAGGACGGAGAGGTGTGAGAAGGCAGGAAATCATCTGCAGTGCCCTTTGTTAATAGGATGGCACCAGAGTGACCAACAAACCATCGGCCTTGCTCCTGACGATAGCTTTCCTCACAAAACCTCATCAGAAGGAATCCGTTGGCCTCTAGTAGGATGGTGTCATGCTATATAAGACGTGGTGTTTTCATCTGGGAGGGGAGCTCTTCACATTGCCCCATAGCAAAATCTCTATCTCACCCCCCACCTCCGCCTTCCTTCTATCTGCCCAATAAGCTCTCCCTAAATTGTCTTGTTTGTCCAGTGTCTCGCACCGTTGAGTCCTGGGCTGTGACTGGAGTTACTACTGCAATGTAAATAATGTATTTCGATAGAGTAAAAGGTATGTCCCTCTTTTTCTCCCCCCTTAATCAAATGCTTCCATTTTATATCGTTCAAAGGTAGGGTATGGAACTCCCTCTTTTTTCTTACATGGGTACCGTATTGTTCACTCTTTGTTTTAAGTGTTATACTCTTGAGCAGTCTTTTGTTTAACTTCAGAGGTGTCTGTAATTCAGTGATGAATAGTGTACGTCTTACTTAATTTATATAGGCAATGTTCTGGGATTCTGCAGGCCAAAAGGTGCCCTGTAAACATAAGAATTCTAGGAACAAGCTATGGTTGGTGTTGCTTTTTTAGGGTCTGAACTTCACTTTTAAGACCAGGGTTTTGCAAATACTTTTTTTTCCCAGGGAAGATTCCCTACCGTTCAGATTCTTGCTCCACGTAGCCTGCTGTTATGGTAAAATACTTCAGTGACTGCTGCTGAGGTCTGAATGGAACAGCCTTGTCCAGGGAATATTATACGTCAAATCTGATTACTTAATTTTGGGTTTGGTTCACGCCCATCAGCTTCAACACTTGAAGTTGGATGCCACTAGTAATGTACACTTACGTAATGCTTGCGATGTGGTGGGCTCAAAGGAATTTGCAAGCACGAAGGAGTCTAGCTTTACAAAGTCTTCTGCCCCTCGTGAGGTAGGTAAAAAATATGATCCCTTTCGTGCAGATGGGGAAGCTAAGGCATAGTGAAAATAACTACTAGTTTCAAAGTACTTCCGTGACAGGACTATCATTTATGCAGTAGAGTGTTCTCTATACCAGCGCTGAGCTGTGGAGTCTCTGGCACAGAACTCTCACTAGTCTCTCCTTCCTTGTGTTGGAGCTGGTGGAGATTCAGCTGGCAGGGGTGTAATGCAGGCAAAACGAAACATAAATCCAGCAACATGTTCAAAGCCTTAGTTCATCTTGGCCAAAGCCTTTGTTGTAGCAAAGTTGCTAGGAGCTCAGCAGGTTGGTCTGTCTGTTGAGGAGATGGAGCCACAAAGGGTGTAGGGAAGGCAGCAGATCCTATAAGCACCCTCAACATCTTAGCACCACTATATATCTGCTACGTCACTTCAGTACAGGGCCTGTTCTACTTGCCTGTCTCTCTCCTTTGGGTCTTGGATGGTCCACCGAATCTGGTAGCAACTAATGCAGGTTACGAAATGGCATTTCCTATTCTTTTCTCCTCCCTGCTCTCATGTGGAACAATTTGCGGCCTTTGATGGGGGAGAACTGTCTTTAATCCACATGTGTTTCAGATTATTTGCATTTGGCATGAAGGAGCTGGTTCCAATATCATGACTCGTACTTAAAAATCTAATGGAAAACACTTGTAAAATGTTGGTGTTTAGCTGGCTGTTTTGTGAACTATGTTTTTCCCTACTTTCCTTCCCCATTTCCTCAACGTTCTTCATGGCGCAGAGCTGTTTCCAACAATGATTCCATAGCTCCTCAGGTGCTTTATTTTGCCCTCCAGTTCAGGTCTAAGGTGAGGAGACTCCTTTCATTTGTGGTTCTTACTCTCTTTGGCCCTAACAGAAGTACAGCATGGCTTGATAACATGATTATTACAGCATGGCCCTATCTAGACCAGCAAGACCAAATCCTGTGGTATCATGGTCCCCTGATAGAGTAGATGAGCCCTCCAAAAGGGAAGTTCTTGGTCTCCTTTGCAGCCTTGTTGTAGGCAGAGTGCGGTTGGGTGAACCAAATTGGGGGAGATCATTGACTTGTATTCAGTGGGGCACTTAAATCATTCAGTCAGGGAGGGTCCTGGAGTAGTGCCATGAATGTTGGACATGCGAAGTCACAGATTTAATCAAGTTTCCTTTCTTGGACAAGCACCAGATTGCTGTGAGGGAGATCCAGAGGCTGAAAGCCCAGTGTGCTTCCAGAGTCTCTAAACAGGTGCTGCTGCTGGGTTGGGGTCAGAGTCTCCAGGGCCACTCTTGGTGCTACGCAGATCTGTCCCACCCTCTTCTGAGAGCTGCAATCCTACTGACCCCTCAGGCTTTCCCCTCTGTTAAACAAACCTATCCCAGAACTCCAGCCCTGTGGGCGCTTAGGCTTACTGTTCACCTCTTCATGGACATGTAGTAAGTATCATACATAAGAGACTGCCCTGGGTTCTAAAACCCCACTGCAGTTCACTGCACCGCACGGGAGGGGAAAGGTGAGTGGGTTTGGATGTTTGAATGGGTATGTGACTAGGAAAGTTTTTTCTAATTGGATTTACGCAGAGGTGTGGCTAATTCCAAAGGAGATAATCCTGAGAGTGTTTGGAGAACTGGAATAACTTCTTAAATGATGGGAGATTTAATTTACTGCATCAGGGCTTCTATGCCAGTACATTGGATGGTGAGGTTATCCAGGAGGTCATAGTACAGGCTTCAGCCAGCACTGGCTTGGGCTTCAGAGGTAGCGGTAAAGAGTTCGGTTTCCTTTAGCTGCCGCAGAAAGCCAGCCTGCCTCTTTAGATGTGTTCTGTGCGTCTGGCTTAGCACTTCCCTGTCTACCATCAAGGCTTGTTAATGGCTTAATCCATCTCCCCCCCATGCCCCCCAACCCACCCCATATAGACTCAGACTCTAAGGTCAGAAGGGACCAATATGATCATCTAGTCTGATCTCCTGCACAATGCAGGCCACAAAACTTCACCCACCCACTCCTGTTATAAGCCTTTAACCTCTGACTGAGTTATTAAAGTCCTCAAATCGTGATTTAAAGACTATAAAGTACAGAGAATCCACTAGCAAGTGAGCTGTGCCCCATGCTGTGGAGGAAGGCGAAAAACCCCCAGAGCCCTTGCCTATCTGCCCTGGAGGAAAATTCATGTCATGGCACAAGGTGGTTATCTTAATTTCTTGCCACAACACAGACCAGTGTAATGACTCAGAAAGGAGGGGTACAGTTGCCTTATTCTGTGTTTGTACAGCACCTAGCGCTATGGGGTTCTGGTCCCCGACTGGGGTGTCTAAGAGCTAAGATACTACAAACAATAAATAATACTGTGAAAAGGAGGACAGGCCAGAGACTAAAGTAGGCACTTAGGGCTGGAGACCTGCGTTCAGTCCCTTGCTGAGTGGAAGACTTCCTGTGGAAGTCACTTAACCTCTTTGTTCCTCAGTTCCCCAGCTGTAAAATGGTGATAACAGGGAAGTGTTGTCTCTCAGAGGTATTGAGGATAAAGATCGTGAGATCTTTAAATACTACAGTGATGGGGCCATATAAGTAGCATTGGTAGATAGTTGGGACCCTGAGTGATTTTGTCATTCCTGTGACACTATGAACAAGTTGGGAAATCCACTTGAGGCTGTGTGATGACCTCAGAAGAAGTAGGGATTTTTCTTCTTTTGCTACAGGAGAAGCCAGTCATCCTATTAGGTCTTGCTGTGTATGGTGGATAGAGTTATCCAAGGAGCTACACGAATGACCACGGTATTCCAGATTAAGATGTAGCTGTGTTGTGTTGAGTCGGGACTGCAATGTTTTGTTATAGTATCAACAGGCATATTATTAGAGGCACTGACAGAGCAGAGATCTTGGGGTGACTGATGAAAATTGGACTCAGTTTTATTTGTAAGTGTGTGATTACTTTCTGTTGATGGGTTCTCATCTTTTTGCCAAGACAATAACTATTAATTCATTCCAAGATACACATAGCAGCCTTTCCCATTAGATTTCCCAGCTGCTCTGTATGTATGTTTTTTTGAGTCTTGCGGTGAGCCCCTAGGAATAAAGAGAGGAACAGCTGAGTGGGGATTTAGTGAGGGATCTGCTAGTGTATATGAGCTGTTTGCAAGTCTCTAAAGGGTTTTACACAGCCATATAATCAGCCCTGACAGAGCCAGGAAGGTTTAGACTTGTTAGCTTACAACAGGCAATAATAAATACTTGGAGGGTCAAATAGTCCATTGTGCATCGGATTCTTCTACATCCAACCCCTTTCTCAGAGTCCAGAAACTTTCCTAGCTCCCTATTTTAGCTCCTTTTTAAAACCTACAAATGTAATCTTTTAAAAAAATAAATGAGGAGACACGTAAGTATTTCTGGGTGTGTAACTATATGGGGAACCCTTTCCTTTTAAAAATACTTATCCATTTGTTTCTCCATGAGTTCCATTGATGAGACAAGGTCTGTAGAAGGTAAAACACAGACCAGGAGTTGGGCATTCTAGGTTCCATTCCCAAATCTGCCATTGGTTCATATGTCCTTATCCCAGCTCACTTAGCTTCTGTGTGTCAGGTTTTTCTCCATCTGTAAAAATGGGATAATACTGGCCTACCTCACAGGGCTGTTGCAGGGGTCAGTTAATGGGTGTAACGTACATGGACGTATTTTACGACAATGAATCTTTATCATCATTAGGTAAGCCTAGGAGTATTTCCTTGGAAGATGTGTCAATCCTGTTCCTGTTCAGTGGCTGCTTCTGTATTTATATCGTTTTTTCCCAATGCTTCAGAGGCAGGAATTATGGTCAGTTGTGTCAACCAATGCTCTTGCAGTTTGATTTGTCCAAGTAGTCCTCTCTCTTAAGCATTTCCTAGGCCATTCCTCACCATAGTAATATAGAAAGAGTTAGTGGCAGAGAGGATAACAGAACATTGTTCAGTCATGTGCTCTATCACTAACTCGCATTCCTCCCATCCGTGATGCCAGCCATACCCGTCCCCTGGCGCCTCACCGGTAGCTCTCTCTGCCATTGTTGGACACGAGCTGAATGCGGAGGACAGGTTTGCTTCTGCTGGCTAACAAACATTGCAATCTCTGGAGGATGGATAGGGCTGCTTGCAGATGCCCCTTGCTCTGGCTTGGATGCAGCTAATGAGCAGTGGGAATCTCAGCTGGGCAAGGGACTTGTCATTCTGGGTTCATTGACCTTCCTTCTCTGGTGAGGTTTGGGGAAGACCATGTTTACACACGCTAGATTAGAGTAATTGAGATGTGGGTGCTTATAGTGACTAGCCGTTGTTTTGAATGAATACTGGGAACATTTGAGGGTGGGGAGAGGAGCAGGGCTTATCTCTAAAAAGGAGAAAACATCTTTTACATGTCAATGAGGCTTTCAGTGCAGTTCTGATCCATGTTAGACTCCCTCACTCCAAATGCCCCTGAAACCCAGCTCTGATTCACTAGAGCTGCATGTGGATTAGACCCATAGATCTTCCTGAAAACCCAGGAATGGGATTTGCATGTCTAATTCCTCATGCATCCCAGGCTGCCACCTGGACAGTTCTAAAATGAAACAACAGAAAAGGCAAACCATGTCATGCGTTTTCTGCTGTGTGGATTTTTGTTGTTGTTTGCTGACTGGAAGTAAGAGTAGTATTGTCTAAACCATCTCAGTAGATAAAAATAATCTAATGGAAACAAAAATGACTCACTCCTTGAATATTTTAAAATCATCCTCCAAAGAGCCTAGAATCTCAGTTAATTGTAGCACAATTCACATTTTTGTGGATGGGGTTGTTACCGCCCACCCAGCTCTCGTGCCCTGTAACAAGGAGAGGATGGGGCGTTGGAAATGAGTTTCTTTTTTCACTGCATTTACTCTGTGGCTCTATTGTTAAAGTCACAGCATAGATATGACCTGGGTTTGAACAGAGGGCAGTTTTGGATCATCCTGGCTGATGGGTGCCTCAGAAGTGTTCCGCTCAGTGGAATCTTTCAGTGCTGCTCTGCACTCTGACTTCCTATTCAAGCTCTCCTTGTGGCAACTGGTTTCCACATCCTTCTTTCCAGTCTGTGTATAAGGGGGAGGGAAGGGCTAAGGGCTGAAAGGCTTTCAGTTCCTGTTGTCCTGTTGATTACATATTGAGCAACCACCTGCAACTGTTTGTGACAGGAAGTATCGAAATAATGCATGTGTGTAAGATACGTTTTCCCTTTAGATTATAGGAAGCATTCAAATTTACCGTCAGGGCTGTAACTGGACAATTCGGCGTCCTTACAGCACAGGTTTCTTTTTTGCAATGGTAATAGAATTGGGCAGTGGGTCCTTCCTTTTCCATCACCTCCTCCCATGTGTTAGATTTCCAGTGATCACTTTTATTTTTCCTTTTCACCTACACATAGAAGCGGCCATCCCTGATGCTGGGCCACAGATTCTGTGATTCCAAACTGGTGCTGAAATAAAACTGGTTGTCTGAGATTTAAAATCTGCCATTTCATGGCAGCTGAGCCTGCATTTTTTTTAAACTAACACAATTTTAAATAACAAGTTAGCTGAAAAGGAAACTTTTCTAGAGGGTTTTGAATTCCTAACTCCTTTAAACTGTCAGCCATAATTTTCCTCTAGCTGACCTGATTTTTATGTACAGCAGTGGCATCTGGTGAAGAGCCAAGCATGTTTCTGGGTTGCCAGAGCTGTTGATTCTTCCCCCCACCCCCTTTCTTGTTTTCCCATCAACCTGGCCAGAAAAATCTGGGCCATTTTGAATCAGGTGGCTTTAACCAGCTTGTTTCAGCTTGTGCCCACCATGGCTGGAGCTGGACATGGGGAAGTCTGACCCCCCATTGAAGAATGTTGTGAAGGCTTTAGAGGAACTTGAAAGTCTCTGATTCTGCAGCCAAAACCCTTGTTCCCGACTTCCCCAGTGCCAGGGCAAGAGCTTCTCTGCCTGCTGTTTGCAGGGCTTCCACAGAGACTTTCATTCCAAGCCCTGTTTGGTTTTACAGTGTAAAATTGCTTACAGCCTTGGCTTGGAATAATCGCTTGGAGCGAGTTAGTCTTGGCTAAAGGGACATATTTCTGGTATTCTTCTAGGACTCCGAGCTTCACCCGTTGCTCACCACAGAATTTGGGAAGGGTGTTAGCCCGTGCAGTTGTGTCTGGAGATGATGCATCCCAGACAGACTCCTGTTTCTGAGGCAATGACAACTTAAAAAACCTCTGTTTTGTGCTTGATGACACTGGTTTTTGAAGCTTCTGTTGTTTGTTTCCCAGTTGCATAGCAGTATTCCTCCTCCTCACCCCCCTACCCATTTCTGTATATAGCACAGTTGCTTTGCTCTCCCAGCCAGAAACCCTCATCTACAGCTGCTTTTGTATAGCTTTAAAAAGTTTCTACTGGAATCTCGTATCTCTTTAAAGTTTTAAATTAATTGGAAGGGTCAAGAAAACCATCCTTCTTGCCCCTTCTCACCTCAGTGGCTGGGAGCACCTCTAATTCTTGGCTAATGATTGCCTGGGCGGATAGTGGATAGGGGAGGGAGAGAAGAAAATTCCATCCTTCTTGGAGTCTTTGTTTTGCTGTTGATCGCCTTGTCATTGGGACAATGAGAGATCCCTAAAGAGCTGGTTCCATCGTTGCTTGGGAATTGACATATGGGATGGTGCATGTCAGCCTGGCCTACACGTTAATTTATATCTGGTGATGATTTTTGTGCACAGACAATAAACCTGAATAGGGGAAGGAATATTCGGGAACTTGAATTATACAAAGTAAGCATGCTCCTTGCTCGGATTCTGCTGACCCGAGGTTTATAATGCTGCAGAAGCACTGCTGTGGTGCATCAATGAAGATGCTCCTACACCTGTTGGTGGAGTGAATCCATCTCCATGAGAGCCAGTGACTAAGTTGATAGACGTCCTCCTGTTCACATAGCTCTTTCTGTTCTGGGGATTATGTTGGCATAACTGTTGCTCAGGGAAGTGGATTCTTCGGAGGCTATTTAAAGCAGATTTTAAGAAGCACAGTGGCAAAAATGCCAGCAGGTGCTGGAGCATTGAGGTCCCAGTCCTGCTACTCCTGGTCAAGATGAGCAAAGATTTGTAGTGTTAAGGCGAAAGTCAAATGCAAATTTAAGCTGGGTATTCCGTGTAAGAGATGGGAATAGAACATAGACCTCTGCTATGAATCCCGCATCTAAACTATGATTGTTCTGCATGGTGGAAGAAAAACAAGGATTTTGTGTTCACTAGGAATACCTTAAAGTGAACCCTTTAAAATATTTTACAGGTGATGGAGCAGAGTAAGAGACTGCATCTTCCAGCAGGGTTTTTCAGGTTCTTGGTCTGACAATTTGAGCTTAAGCTCTGCTCCTCTTATGATTACTTTCGTGTCACCTTATTACTAACAGGATGCAGGACAGAGTGGGAGATAATTTGCTGTCCAGGTTGTCAAGCAGGGAGTTTGCAACACTCTTATGGTGATAGCTACTCCTGTAGTATTTTAAAAGGCAAGTAGAGGATGGATCCAAGCAGTTAGCTTTTCATGGCAGGGAGCGAGACAGTTTTGATGAGTAAGGGGAGTTGGTCTCTTTGTATTTAATTTTTAAATGTTCAGAAGTGACCACTGTTTGAGTTGGGCGTGCCTGTTTGGTGTGTGTGGGGATTAAGGTAGTTCAGCTAGCGGAAACCTTCCCCTCGCCCCCATCTCAAAAAAGCAAAATGTGTCAGTGCAAAATTCCCAAAAGACAGCACTTTCACATTGCAGAGGTTCAGTATTTCCAACCCAGGTGCTTGATAACATGAGTCCACCTCCCAAAAATCTGAGTTAAAAATAGTGCTCAGCTGTTGGGTTTTTTTCAATAAGCCTTTTAGTTTCTGTGTCTTTAGGGTGCTTTCAGATCACATTTTCAAGTTTTTCTCCACAGTTATGAAGGCAAGAAATTTAATTTTTAAAAAAATTCAAAATGAAAGTTGAGAGATTCTCACAATCATGTGGCTCCAGAAGCTGGAGTTTTAAGAAAACAAGCCGTTTATTGTGGACTTGTGATATAGTCAACAGTAAGTATTAAAAATAAATTTTTATTAAAAATAAATTTAATTAAAATTGTAATTAAAAATTTCAGTTGTCATCCAATAGTTATTGCTTGTTCCAAATTTAGAAACTAGATTCAAGTATTAAAGTGGGCAAATGCATTTTAGTTCTGCTTTAAATACAAAATGGTGTTTGGATTTGGCTTTCAGAGATCTGTGCTAGAGCAGACGCACAAGTGGGACTTGCATGGTGCGTTTGGTGCATGGTGTGTTTGTAGCTGAGGCCAGAGGAGGTGACTACGAAAGGGTATGGAACTTGTAAGCTAAGCCAAAATTTCAAACTCTGTTTCCAGACTTGTGGGAAAAACTAGTGTATCTCCAAATGTCTCCATTTTGCTTTGCATGACAGTGTTCCTAATTAGATGGGAAAGGGGAGAAAAAGCAGCGTGGGAAGCTTGGTTAATAGAGCACCATTTCTTTCCTTCCGTTGAAGCTTTGAGGTGGTGCACGTGCCCTCAGCCTTTTGTGAGAACAGCGTGTCTGGTGGTGTACCTCAGCTCTTTTATGACATTTCACCAGGGAACGTATCCCTGGGCAATTTCACTTCCTTGTTACTAACTGATGATAATTAGTAAAAATATGGTTCAGTCACGGAGGTTACGGATTCTGTGACGTTGTGGGACCTCCATGACTTCTGGGGCAGGGCTGGAGCAGCTATCAGCCCTGGGGCTGCCCAATAGCTGACTGACAGCCTGAATGCTGGTCTTTTAGTATTCAGCTTGGCTTAAAAACTTCATGTTGTAAATCTGCTCAGGCTTCCAGCCTTTCCTTAGGTCCCGTAGGCTCCAGCTGCCAGTAGTCCTACAGGAAAGAACTTATTTGAACCAGTCCCTTCCCTCCATGATCCAGCACCATTTTAGTGCCCGCAAACACTCTTCAGATATTTTAAAGGGTGTAAAGAACATGGGGAGAGAGCGGTAGGAGATGGTCTGTAACTAGGAGTAAAGGGATGAAATTAGGAAAGAATTGAAAGCCACTAATCAGGAAAAGCTTCACAGAACAATGTTAGGTTATGAGATAATCTCCCAAGAGAAGTGGTGAAAGCGCCATTGATTAAGTCATCTAAAACTGGATTAGACAAAGCACTGGGAAATATATGGAAGAACCCTGCAGTATTTCAGGGATGGGCTGAATGATTTAGCCAGGTCTCTTTCCCATCTCTAAATTATGTTCTTGGAGAGATATCTGCCTTGTGCTGTTTCCTTCTGGAACATGGGCCATGCCAGAAAGAAGAGTGGTTAAAAAGCGGGGCTTTTCATGGATTGTATCAAAGCTGTCCTTGGAGGCATGGTGCGCAAATAGGGAAGGGGTAGGAAAGCCTCCCATCCTTCCCCACATTTGTGGTGAAAATGCTTCTAAAAGAAATCTCTCCGAAGGGTGACCGTCTGACTGACCCGTGAAGTCCCAGAACAATGGTAAGGAAGGAGGAGAGGGAGATATGAAATATGAATGGGCTAAAGAGACAAGTGTGGATAACTGCGACAGCCACTCATAAAACAGGGGGGTTTGTTTGGTGGCAGTGGGGGTAATAGCACATATGCGTGGTGTTGGCTTTGGGAAGGGTCCTGGTTCTCGGCAGTAGAGAAATATTTGGGTGTGTGCAGTTTGCAGTGGCTATGCAGCCTGGCACAGGGAAAGGTGGCAGCCTGATTTAATAATTTAAAGTCATCCACATAGGTAATCTGGGCCCACCATGTCTTTGAGTCATTGCTTGTCTGGGTTTTACCATTTCCCGTTCAAGTTGTCAGCCAGCATCTCTGCTGTGATGTAGACACTGGCACTGTGGACCCCTTTAGCAGTGTGAGTTAATGATTACCTTGATGACATTTGTAATTCACTTGTAAAGCTGCATGCAAGAAGACTTCTACAATGTGTGCTGCATGCATGTTTTCAGGAACAGGAACATGTGGTTGAGGTTTGTCCTCCTGGGACAATAAGAAGCTGTTTAGAAACCTCCTGAAGCTGATTGAATGGAGACAATGTAGTTGGTTGGTTCCTGAATTACCTTTCCTTATTGCTGAAGGGAAAAAAGAACTTTTATAATGCAAGCACAGTAATGGATCGCTCCCTGAGACATGGGTGAGCACACCCCTGCAATGATTTTATTTGAGGGCACAAACGATAACAAACTGGTTGGGAAGAGGGTTATACACTCAGGGAAGTCTATTTGCTAACTGTTTCACGTGTGGATGTCTAGCTTGCTGCTGTTCACAGTGTTTGAAGCCTTACAAATTTACACACTCCTCATACTGAAAACAAAGTGAGGTCCTGGGCAAATTCGGTGAGGATGTGAATGGATTTTGCAAATATTTGACTCTGTGCTAAATTGTTTCAGTTGCATTCATGCCCCTTTTGTGTTCATGTTCATGAACATTCAAGCCAGTGAATGTCCTGAGAGGAATGAACATGGAAACAGTGAAACTTCAGCTTTGCATTCGTAGACAGTGAATTTCAGATTCACATGCAAACATTTGTGTTGGAAACCTGATGTAAGGTGTTCAGTTCCCACAGCTGAGGAACAGGTCTACCAAGTGACTTGTACATATTCAGTCAAGTTCCAGCGGGTAGCTGTGTTTAGTCTAGTTCAGCAAAACAAACAAGGAGTCCTGTGGCACTTTTAAAGACTAACAAATGTATTTATTGCATGAGCTTTCGTGGGAGAAAATCTCACTTCATCGCATGTCTGCCAAAGTGGGATTTTCTCCCTTGAAAGCTCATGCGATAAATACATTTGTTAGTCTTTAGAAGTGCCACAGGTCTCCTTGTTTATATTCACTCAAAACATCAAGAATTTTTAATTTGGAATAAACCATAACGGAGCATTCACATACACACTACAGGTCAGGTGTTATGTGCGGGAATTGCTTGCATATATGCAAGTAGATTGTCATTTGCTTGCGGACAATTTCCAAACAGGGGAGGTGAAATACCTCCTTTCCACAAAGTGCTTCATAAACAGTAGCGGAGCCTCTTGCTGTCCTTGGAAGGCATATAATGGTATCTCCATCTTACTGATGGATGAACTCCAGCACACAGTTAAGTGGCTTACCTAAGGCCTATAAAGAGTAAGGTGCAGAGATGGGAATGGAAGCCAGGAATCTAGTTCCTGTATCTAACTCTAATCCTAAACACACGCTAACTTTCTGTAAATAACGCTATGACTGATACAAACTGAGACGCCAGAGCTTCCCTCTCTTATGTTCTGGTCTTGCTGAAAGAAGAGGACAAGTTATCTGATCTACATGGGAAATATTGCACCTGAGTAACATTAATGTTTGGGTGAAAAGAGAAATCTTGTAAGACGAGTGCTTTAGCATTTGCTCTGTTTCTACATATTTGCATCCTGTTCTTAACAGCACTTTAGTGCTTTGTGCTACCATTGGACCCACGCACTGCAACACGAGATCTTTGTATGTTTTACCATAGCTCGCAGATGTTTTACCCATTCTGTGAAATGAATTGTCTGTATGTGTGACTTCTTTACCCTCCTGAGCACAGATAATAGAATGAAGCCAGAACTGTCACTGGGATTATTCTAGTGTATATTCTGGACTTTCTGAATCAAAAGGGCATGATGTCTGCAACCTGTCGCAGGCGGTGGAGACGAGAAACTATGAATTTTTTTTAAATTTTTTTTTAAGTACAGCCTTCTTGTTTCCTCCTTCATTTTCCCCTTCCAAGATGCACAGGCTACATAGGACTAAAAAAAGGTTAATATAGGCCTCAACAAATCTGTTTGTAGTCCCCATGGAAACCCATTTTAGTAGCCTGTCACATGTCTCTGCTGCAGAAATGTATTGGAGGAGTGCCACCTGACAACCAAAAGTAAAATTGCTGGTGCCTAGCTGTAAGCCAATTTTGTCCACCCCTGGGTTAACAGGAATATTAAGGTGAAAGGGAAATGATATCGATAGGATTTTTTAAAAAGTTACTTCTTAGCTTTTCTGTGTACTTTCCAATTAGGGCAGAAGGAGGGACGAAAGAACCATATTCAGCTGAATTCATTAGAACTCAAATGAAATTTTACAGGACTTTGAGAATCTACTGCTGTTCTAAGGTTTCAATGTGCTTAGATGTATCTGTAGCACATCACTGGATATGTTTTCCTCTCTCTGTTGTCACATGAAGAAAGCTGAGGCATGAGACCTCTTTTGAGTGCAGTAGCTGACTTTGTGTTTATCTTTGAGTGTTCCTGTAAAATAACAGCTTTACGGTCCTTGTTGCTTACCTAATTAGAGAATTATAAAAAATCAGAGTCGGTGACTTTGAGTAGCACAGCATGGATGGGTTTCAGTATTTCCATTCAGCTGAAGTGGGGTAAAACTAGACCTGACCAGAAGGACCCAAGAAAAAGTGCTGCATTATTAGACCCCCTCAGTGCCCCATGGAACTCCTGTTCATAGTGAAGGCATCATATAACTTAGATTGTAAATCCTTTGGGGCAGGGATTGATTTTCTATGCCTGTATAGTGCCTAATATGATAGGGTTCTGGTCCATGACTGGGGCTTCTATTAATACATTAATAATAAAGTTCAGAAAGCTTACTATATACCAGTGTCAGCTTAGTATAAATACCATTGTCTGCAACCTGTTCCCCCCCGCCCCCGCCAATTTAAATAATTTGCATCCCAAGTGAGTGCAAGAAATGTGCAGATAGTTTTGAGTCTGCAGTGAGATCTGAAACCCTGCTCTCTTGTAATCCGAGTTAAGAATTTCTGAAAAAGTCAGGTGTCCAGAGGCAGGTGTTCCAGCTCAAGCCGGGCTGATGAAATCTTTCCTTCTCCTCCCCCTGATCTGGCACCTTGCTCCTTTCCGACAAATTCATGCTTGTTGTTTTCTACCATGTGTTGTAAAACACCTTGAGGTTGGAAGAAGTTTCTGCTATAACAATAAATCCATTGGCTGTGCACGTGGTCTATTTGGTTCTTAGTTTTATTTATTTTAGTGTTTGAACATTCTCGGTTTAGAGTTGCCTTGAGATGAAATCTCAAGATTATTTTTTTTCTTATTCTGTGCTGCAGAGAAATTCAGTGAAAGGGATTGGATTTATGCAACTTCATCAGAGGGCACGCCAGTTTACCTCTTCAGGGGCCACTCTTGGTGTCTATCAAGAGGGGAGCTTTTCACACAACCCTATGGCCATATGGAGCTATACCGTATTGCCATACACATAGGGTCAGATTCATCTGTGATGTAATGCCTTACCTTTTGGCAAACAAGATACTGAGATGACACTAAATCCAAATGAATATTGGGTATAATAAATGCGTATTACTAATGTTGTGCAGTGGGACTCCCGTGCTGTGGGTATAAACACCACTCTCCCAATGCTTATTCTAATAGAACACAGGTAGAATTTCTATTATTTATTGCATAGCTACCTAGCTCTGTGTGTGGCACATTGGAGAAGAGAAAGATCCTCTGCCTTGAGGAGCTTACAGTCAACCTTAGAACACTTGTGGCTGTGGATGGGACATACAAATAGGTAAGACAGAGGTGAGGACAAGAAGACCGTATGGCCTCATGAGCAGGTAGTGCTGGTGCCTTAGTGGCTTGGTTTCTTACACTCCTCAGTGATTTGATGTGGATAGAACTAGAGTTCATAAGCGACCTTGAAGTGGATTTTGAGCAGGGACACAGAGGAAGAAGCAGCATGGTTAACGGAGTCAAGAATTGAATTTCACCAATGGGGGCCCCAGGAAAGAATATACAGAAATGAGCTTGGGCTAGAACATGAATGGGGACATCCAGGTCAGGCTGGGCTGAGTGAAAAGGGGGTGTGTGTAGAAGGAGAGGCCAGCTGTAAAGAGTCTAAGGTAGGGTGGCATGACATGAGATCAGAGTCTGTATTGTATTGATAGCCCCCTCTCTTCCCTTGTGACTGTAATGCTGGGAATTAATGCAGTGCTGAACCTAACTGTACCTCCACCATGATTGTCTCAAATATTATTACCTGCTGCTTGCTGAAAACTTAAGACCCCTTTTGTTATAGGGTCTTTGTGAGTCTCCGGCTTTCTGTTAGAATGCAGGAGTGATGCACTGCCAAGCTCTCATAAGGAAATGCTTTGAGGCTCTTGCCGATAAAGGGGAAAGTTGTTCTCTAAATTAAAAACAAGCAAGGAGACCCCACAAAACAATGACCTAGAACGCCACTGGTGGGAATGTACCTTCTGGGATTCATCCAAGGCTGTAGCAGGCAAAAACTGTTTGGCAAAGAAGCTGTCCCCAGGGAAAGGGCTCAGTCAGTAAAAACACACACAAATGACGGCCTGGAATGTCACCTCCAATCTCGTTTCTCATCTGAAATCTGTTTTGGCAGTGCTTCTTGATTTCACAAGCTCCTGGGCTGAGGTACCTTTTGACTGGTATGAGAAGCAGAGCACTGGCCTGAGCAGGCAGCTGTCAACATCTGCTGGATCAATGTCTCATTTAAAGAGTGGTGTATCTCCTTTGTACTGCTGGGCAGAGTCTGAATGTTTTCATTGGTCAAATTTGTGATCTGGAAGTTGATCTTTGCTCATGTGTGAATGGGAAAATCCCCTTCAAAACTCTGATTAGCAGTCCATAGAACATTTATTATCTTGTTTATATAAAACTGTTCTCAGTTTGTAGCCAGCCTTCCTTGGTGCATAAATTTTGCTGGCCATAGACTTTCTCTCCTCCTGCCCTGCACCTCCCCTTTTAATGGCAGTGAAATGAAGAATAAGGTAGAAGGTAATATGGAAAGAAGTATTTTATAGCATTATCCTCTTAAGGCATACACAATCTAATGCTGACGTGCCTAGGTGTGTCTGACTGCATGATCCTTTTAAATGCTTAGGTTACGTTGGTGTCGGCTCTTCTCATCTAGGTTCTTTCCTGGCTTCTCTTTCATTTTTTTTTGGCAGAACTTTTTATTTGTAAACCCCCTTCCAGGAAGGTTGAAGTTGTCCAAAAGGAAAGTGCTACTGTAGTTGTTACCATAAATTTTCAGCTTGTAACCCTATAGTGTAATAATAAGCCAATACATCATTTTTAAAAGGGCATTTTATTTAGATTACTGGTTGCCATAGTTACATGGTCAGATCTGCAGTATGTAGTACTTGAGCCTGCTTTCTGTCACGTTAACTTTTCTGGCATGATCATCCTAGCTTCTCTAGCCCCACTGTGAAATTACAGTACAAAGAACAGGATGTGCTTCAGTGCATCCTAGGTGAAGACTTTATACAGGTCAGGAAAGGATAGTGCTGCGAGGGGATGTGGTAGAGATATGTAAAGCAATAAGTGGTATAGAGAAGGGAAGTTAGGAGCTCTTCTTGACCCTTTCTTAGGATGCCAGAATGAGGGGAGCACGATGAAATTAAAAAGCAACATACATATGAGATAACTAAGAATTTTTTTGGACACAATTCATAATTTGATCAGTGGAACTCCTTGCCACAGGATGTTACTGAGGCCAAGAATTTAATACAACATTAAAGCTTGTTAGATGAAAAATAACAACCGCAATTTTAATAATTAGGATTAAACTTTATAAAGCACAAGTCAATCACCAGTTGCTAAAGCTGGTTAGGAAGAAACTTTCTCTGTGATGTGTTTTGTCTCGTCTTCTGTAGCATGTGGTACTGGCACCTCAGAGAAAGTGGATTAAGGGGATCCTTATTCTCATTTACTATGACAGTTCTTATGATCAAGATTTTACCAAGGTTTTCAAAGGATCCAGTCTCTCTGCAGTTATTGAAAAGATTGGATATCAAATCTCTCATTTCTTTCTCCTGCTACTACTCAAACGCTTCTTAAGATCCCAGTGGACTGTATTCACCTATCCTGCCCTTTCAGTCTTCCTGTGTGATCTCTCCTCTTTTAGTTTTGGCCACCCCACTTGGAAGTTAAGCACATTTTCACCTGTTTCCACATCTTTCTGGAAACCTTTCTTCTTCTCCTTCTCCTCACTTCATATCCTACACTCAGGCCTTTCTGTTTGGCATTAGCCTATGGTTGAAATGAACTATCCACCATTTGATCTCTATCTCCAACCATGTCCTTTTCTAGTTCCATTATTGCAACAAAGGTGCAGTGACATATAAAGGGAGCAGAAATGGTGGTAGGAGAGGAAGCACATCTGACTATTGATTCTTTTTTCTCCCCGTACCCTTCTTCCAGTGTAGGAGGGAGACTGTATCAGAATAAAGCAAGTGGCTTTTGTTGCAGACAGTCATATTGGCTGTTTATCTCATTCTTTATTTGATTTGTCTCTTTTAAATTGCATTACACCAGCAGTTATGAATTTAGAAATGTAAATTGCCCTGATTATGCGTTAGAATTTTGGGAATGGGTGACCAAGAGGAGGTTAAATACAGAGAATTTGCAGTATGCTGAGGGCTGCTGGAAACTGACAAAACTGGATTGTTGAATGTCCCTGAACTGATTATGCATAATTCTTATTAATATCCTTCCTATCAAACCCATGTAAAAAGACATTTACAAATTCCTCCCTTATGAATTCACTGGTGTCCTCCTGTCTTTGCAAAATCTATTTGAGCTGTCCTCAAATACATTCCTTTCATGCTTTATCTCTCATGCCACAGGACACCTCCTAGTGGTGGCTGAGAACTCTGGTTAGCCTGCAGTGCATTCATAATAGCTGTAGTTGTAAGGTTTTTTCAGATCTCTTTGTAATGTTTGTCTAATTTCAGGTTTAGTTAAAAATTGGCCTCTTAATTCAGGTTCCCTAAGGCTTGAAAACTTTGCGTCTGAGCCAGACTTGAGTCAAACTTGGAATTCTGTGGTCATGCATGATTTCAAAAACCCCTCCCCCAAGGCAAAACACAGCTGTTTCAGCTGAGTGTCCCTGGGATTTTAAGTTCGTTCATCTGTAAAACTCAAGGTAAAATTTTACAGGAGGCTGGCTGGGAAAGGGTGAGCAGGGAGCGTGCGTGTGTACTTGTGCAGACGGACAGTGATTCAGGCAGATTGAAAATGATTCAGACACGTCTCTGAGAATTCAAGCTGCCAGAGCTAGGTAATAGTTAGCAAGATGCGTTGAAGAGCACCCTGACTCAGCTTGGCTGAGACACGTATGTTATTTCATAGATGTATTTTGGTTTTGAAAAAAGCACGATCTATTTCCTTACATGACTTCGAGAGCAAACTCAACTTGGCCCTCAAAAGTTTGAAGCTTGTCTCAGTATCCTTAGCCAGTGCTTTTTTTTGGTTTGTTGTTTTGGTTTTTTTTAAATGCCGATACTCGTATCTTGATAGCAAATTTGAAAAATACCTCTCCCACCCCTCTTCTTCCTGTGCCATCCCTTCTTCCAGGGGCATGTTCCTTTTCCCTGCTGACCCTGCCCCCCAGCTGGGCAGCGGGGCCGGCAAAAAAGGTCAGGGTACTCCGTATCCCTGTATACCGTCACAAAAAAAGCACTGTCCTTAGCTAATTCAAATATTAAGTGCTTGTGTATCTACCAGAACAGAGGAAGCCTTCATGCTTGTTGGGGTTCTAAAAAAAATACATATTGATTTCTCTACTCTATATCTGCTTTTCAGTCACCTCTTCTACTTCTTTTCATTTCAGGGCCACGACCCCAGTTCAGCAATACATGTTGTTATCAAGAACACCATAGATTAAGTGAAAGCATTTTAAACTATCAAATCTTACTTTTCACTGTTTGTGTTGATTACCTTCTGTATTAACCTTCAGCTCTGCTTAGGCAGAGACTACTAAATTTCAATTTCACTTTCTGGCTTTCAACATGCTAGCACCATGCTGCAAGGTTTGGGCTATAAACAATGCAAAGGACAGCGTGTGTGTGTGTACATTGAGCAAATTGCTTTCATTACATTAAAAAAAATGACAAACACTGGTTATGGTAGGTTTTCAAAAACGTTTAGGTTTTTTGGAAACGTGAAGTGTAGAACCCTAAATGTGTCTATCATTCTAGCTTTAAGTATTTAAACAAAAAGGGGAATGAAAAACCTATTTATCTTTATTTGCATGAGAGGATTAATTTATTTTCTGTGATAGATGTGGTGTGCAAAGAGGTCCCTTCCCCATCCCTCCCTTTCTTGCAGATCTACACAGCCCCTTTAGCACATTCAGGTTGTTTCTAATTTTAGCTGCTTGATTTATTCCTTGTAATTTGATTGTGTGAGTCAGCAAGTAGCTGAGCAATTTTCATTTTATCTCGCTGTGCTGGAAATTATCTCTGTGCCATCCCTTGTCTATTTATAATGCTCTGTGGGACACTGTTGAAGTGTAGCAAAAGACAGGACTGATCTTTAAAGGCTGTAACTTTATTCTGAAGCTCTTTTACCACCAAGAATGTTTTAAATGACCATCTGAGTGCAACAATGGCCAGATCTTAAACCAGCCTGATTATACTGGTCCACTTATGTAGATGTGCATTTGAAAATTGTTTGGTTACAAATGGGAAATGTGCAGCTACTACCTAACATGTGACTATATCACCCACATCGGAATTCAGCAATATTACAGTCAGGGACAATCCTTAGCTTGGAGTCACAAAAATGGCTGAATTCTAATTTTGGCTGGCATTGCTGATGTGCTGCAAGACCTGGGGCAGGGGTCAGCAACCAGAAAGATAAGAGCCATTTAAAAAAATTCCTTCAATAACCAAATGTTTTGAGAGAGACAGTGAGTGGAGGGAGCTGGGCCAGGGCACCTGCTGCATGGTCCTCTGGTCGGGGGAGCCCGGAACCAGGAGCAGCGCCCTCAGGGTTTCCCCGGTGGCAGGGAGGCCTGGAGCCCAGAGCCGCAAGGGGGCAGCCAAAGAGCTGCATGTGGCTCCGAGCCACAGGTTGCAGACCCCTGACCTGGGGGAAGTCCCTTTTTAAAATTTTGCCCCTTGCTTCCCCAGCTCTTTAAGTTGGGGTTTTTTTTGTAGAGCTGAAGCATTTCCCTGGTAAATTAGGTATATGTAGCAGTGTTCCTGCTACAGGGGTGGACAAAATTGGCTCGCAGCTAGGCGCGAGCAATTTTACTTTTGATCACCTGAGGGAGCTCCTCCATTACATTTCTGCAGTGGAGCTAGGTGACCGGCTACTAAAACTGATCGCCATGGCAACCAGAAACATTGATTTGTTGAGGCCTGCTACTGTCTTAGAGTAGAGGGTTGAGCGGGCTGCTGAGGCTATCCCCCGTTAATCAAAAAGGTGCTCAGATGCCTTCAGTGGGGAGGGAAGGGTGATATCAAGCTAATTCTTAAACGCTTTCATCCATCTGAACAGCATGACTTCAGTGCTGCCGAAGTTTAGTTTTGAGTCAGCTGTTTTTCATCCAGGCGCTGGTTTCCTGTCGACTCCATGACACTGTTGTGATGTCATTAGCTGTGACTGAAAAGCGAGAAGTAAACTGGTGCCACTTGTATGGTTGGCCAAGGAGCCTGTGTAATCTCACCACATGGTTTCGTGTGTGGATCCTTGAAATGGATCCTTGTGGTGGTGTTGGCGGGAGGTGGGGAGGCGAGGAGCTTTTGGAGAAACGTTATGGTTGCCCATTCCCACTGTGGATTCTGTATTGCTACAGCAGAGAAAAGAAGGAAAAAAACCCAGGAGTCCTGACTCCCAGTTTCTTGCACAAAAAACACTTCATTTATTTATTTAGGTTGTAGGTAGCCGTAGCAGTGAATGCTGCTGAAATGTAAATATTATGGACCTTAGTTTATTTTCAGTCATGTTTTACACAGCTGGTTTGAAATGGGCTGTGTGAGCTGGACTCCGCGCGCTTGGCTCCTTCCCAGCTTTTCTTCGATCTTCCTCCCCGTGGCAGAATGTGGCATTTGGATCCTCCCCAGGAAGCTGCAGGAGTGAATGATGTAGTAGTAAACCTGTTATGACTGGAGATCTGCAGCACCTAATGTAGTCAGCCAGGATATCATTAAGACTGTGGTGTGCTTAAAGAGAAGAGTACAGCAACATACGCTGCAAACAAACCCAACAGCCCCGGTGGTCAGTGTGGAGCTTCGAAACAGGAAATGGCTCCTTGTGTCGTTAATGTCAGTTTCTTTATTACTCACTACAAAGCAGAAAGTTGGCCTAGCTCCTGAGTGATCAGGTTAAACTCTGAATCCTCCCAAGTCCACCAGTTCTTGTATTTCAGATTCTGAAGCACTAAAGAGTTTTTGCAGTCAAAACTGTCTGTTGGTCTGCGGGTTTCTGTGACCACCCCACCCCTGATAAACAAATAGAGCAGGCTTCAGAGCTCAGCATTCTGAGTGTTGTGGTTTTAAATGATGATATTCTGGAAAAATATTGTGTGCGTGTGTAACCCATATGCCTGAAAAGGCTATCTCTGAGAGACCTGCTGTATTTCTGTGGGGCACTGGAGAAGGGCAATTTAATTAATTTTAGCCCACCTGAAGGTTACACGTGCACAGTTCCTCTCCATTTGCTTCATTGGCTCTTAATATATGCAGCATTTCAGATGATTTGGGTAGGGACTTGTGGGTTGATGGCCTTGCTCGCCTGGCAGAGTGTTAATTGGTGAGGTGTCTTCCCAGCACACTGTTTGCTGGCAGGCTGAGAGACCAGTTTGACCAGGAAGTGGAACCTGGGAATGGCGTGGCAGCAGCATACAGAGATGCAAGGGATGTGTTGAGGGGAAAAGGCTGCTTTGTGTATGACACCGTCTCCTTCAGCAGAATAATATATCTGAAATCTGGAGAAGGTAGGTGCTGATTTCTGAGGTGCATGGTTGGTCTTGAGTGGATGCTGTCAGGTAATTTAGGTCCAAGTGCATGAGCCATTCTAGTTTCTCTATAAGTGGCAGTGCAAACTACATAAAAGATGAGAAAGCAAACGGCTGGGAATTTTTTTAGTAACAAGTAAACAGACTTTTATGCAAAAGACACTTGTCTTGGGACTATCCTTTTAAAAAATGTAAATATTTTGTTCCCATGTCCCTTCCAGGCAGCTGAGCTGTGTGCTTGTGGGTAGTTGTTCTGATGACCAGAACAGCCTCCAAAAGTCTCTTTTGCTCTTTGCTCCTCCCCCTCAACAGAAGTCCAGATGGTCCCTTCTGAAATCTTTGTGAGTCACAAATATGCATTTCCTGAAATAGATATGAATAGTGACGTTCTGTTGCCTTCGGAAGGTAGAGACCTTCACAAAGCAGAGATTGCCCTTTCTTCCTTTCATGTCACATCTGGCAGGTTTTGCTGGTTCACTGACCTTTCTTTCTGGTGCTGAATCCTTTCTTATGCCTGGGTTACGTGTTCACTTTCTTAGCTTGATCATCTGGCTTATTGTGTGTGATAGAATTCTTTTCCTTCTTCAGGGCCCGGTCCTGTGCACGCCGCAATATGTAATGTCACTTGCATTGAAACCTTTGCAGAATCAGGGGCTAGGTGTTCGAGCAATGGCTTCCCCCTTTCATGCGAACAGAAGAGATGGTCACTTGAGATAACATAAAGACTGACCACCTTACCCAAAAACTGAAGTTGATTAGTTCTTGAAGTTTAGGAAAAGTTTTGTTTGCTTATTCCCTTCTATTTATACTCAGATTGGAAAAGATTTATGGCCTCTCTTGCTGCCATATTGCCTACTTTTAATGCTTCAAAGAGGAGAGTTTTTTAAACATGCTGCTCTTTCTCTTCGGCAGGAAGGAAACATTACTGAAGTGTGAGGAATTGGGGGAAGGTGTGGGGGAATTGGAGTGAAGAAATAAAGAGAATTTAGCTTGCACTTTGATCCAGTGGTGAGATTTCCAAAGCCTCTATCTGACTCAGGAGCACAGTTCCCACCCAAAGCCAATTGCCATTGTGCTCTTGAGGCACTTAAGGGTTTTTGAGTATGCCATCATGTGTCTGGCGGATTATTCCAAATTGTAACTTAATGGGGTTTAGCTTGTCAGTTGAAGCTGTGAATTGTAAAATAATAAACAGGT
This sequence comes from Pelusios castaneus, assembly GCA_007922175.1. Lineage (NCBI taxonomy): Eukaryota > Metazoa > Chordata > Testudines > Pelomedusidae > Pelusios > Pelusios castaneus. The sequence goes on from ML685833.1 coordinate 1,378,104, forward strand.
GTGTTATCAGCTCTTTCCGCCAAAGGAGCCACAAGGCATGTGGAGACATAGTCAACTATCTTAGTGGAATCACATCATCTGCCGCTGAGATGCTACCATCACCTGGAGGGAATGTGGCAGCTGTTTACCAGTACACAGCAACACTTGGGGACAGTTTACAGCAGGCAGTGGACAGAATCTAATTACCCATTTAGACTTCAGCCAGGACAGCTGAGTTACCACCCTTACTCTTCTGCAAAGTTCTGATTGCAGGTCAGGATATTTAAACTCATGTCTCTTACAGTACTGTGAAGGGACGTGGGCTTAGCATGACTCAGAAAGCAGAATTCTAGTCACCATCTCGGGTGGAATGCTGGTCCCATGGAAGATAATGGCAGAAGTCCCACTGACATCTGGGCTTGCCCTTGGACGGCAGGGTGTGCACATCTTACCTAAGTGCTCTCAAGGAAAGCAGGCTGAGCCTGGGGGAGACCTGACAGAATGCCAGGCCAAGGAGACATGGCTGCCTATTGCATATTTTATAATACCACTGATATCTCGTTTCCTCCCTCTCCCGCTTCTCAACAGATCTGTCTTCAGCAAAGCGGAAGTTTGCAGATTCCCTAAATGAGTTTAAATTCCGCTGTATAGGCGATGCAGAAACAGATGATGAGATATGTATAGGTAAGTGGGAAGGCTATGTTTGCTAAAGGGGTGACGCGGGTCTCTTTGCATGTTCCTGGAATGAGCTGATCAGAGCGTGATGTGCATTGAAGCGTGATAGAAATACGTCAAGCCTCAGTGGACCCAGCCACTCCATTAAACTCCTTCCCAACCTGCAGAAATGAAATGTCCCTTTTAAATCAGCCCTTGTGCAAAGCATGGGGAACTTGGAGTCTTGACATTTTTGCCCTGAAGTTTCCTCTATCAAATCAAGGACAAGAGAATTCCAGAGTCCAGCGCTCTTCATTGGCAGTACTAGCCCTTCCCATTTTAAAACAGTGAATCTTTGAGTCCATTGGGACAAAGTCATGGCTAAATATAGCAAGGTCCCAATCCGAAAGAGAAGGCTGCAGCTTTCTTGCCTATCAGCAATACAAAAAGCACTCCTGGCTGCTGCTGTCTGGACAAACAGAAGGAAATGAGGATCCAGGTGGACTCCCCAGTTGTGATCCTAGTAACAAAACATGGTCTGTTATTTTAGTGGAAAGGAGCAGCTACTGCCCCTTTAGGTGTCTTCCCCCACTCAACCAATATTAACCCTCTCCTATCCAGGTTGATCCATAGGGTTTTCTATACTCAAACTGGAGCCCAAATAACTAAATTGGGTTTGTTTCACCTTTAATAAGTGTCCTATTTCAAGTTATCCTATTCTTTTAGCCAAGCCCCAGACTCCTCTAGGCAGTGGGAGGGCTTGTCAGTTGAGAGGACCAAGTGCACTGGTCATACGCCACATCCAAGGGGCGATCCGCTAAATCTGCTGTGGGACAGATCCAGCGGAAGATAAAGGGTTGCTCCTTGGATTGTTCACTTTCAAGATAAATGCAACATCTTTTCTCTGGGGTTGGGAGCATCGTTTTGTGGCTGCACTTCCTACAAATCTGTTTATTTGTTATCGTTCACTGCAGTTAACTGTCAATAATAGAGAGGAAAAAGAGCTCCCAAAGGTCTGATGGCAAGGTGTGGGACGACGGCTGCATAATAAACTTGCCAAACCATGGCTGTCCGTGTCTAGCAGCCTCATTTAAGGTCTGTGGGTTGTATTTGGGAAGATGTAGCAGGGAAAAGGCAGTTTGTACGCTGTTGCTCCCACCCATGGTTCTGCACAGGAACACCAGCTTTTCTATAAGCTTACTGGAAAAATCCTCTTTCTGTCTCCACTTCACTAAAATGTAAGGTCAGAAACCAATCTGAATTGGTTGATCTCCTGGGGATATAAAACAAACTGCAACGAAGTGTAGTGAATTCGAACCTGGAGCAGATTTGCACATGTGAAGGGCGGCTTCGTATCTCACTAACAGTGGAACTGTGCCACAGGGGAGTTCTACACACATCTTCCCAAGAGATCTCCATTGCAGCTACTCCACGGTATATGCCTAGAAAATTCAAAAGCCAGTTCCTTGCTCTTATCAGCAGACAACAATGAACAGCCAATAAAGTAAAGGTGCAACAGCACCATGTAACCCAACTGCCCAGTATTTCACAGGCTCCCTCTTAAGAGTTACTAACTGCTGGAAATATGTAGCTTGAACTTTGTTGATATTAGAGACTTTACGGTCCATTTTATATACTGAACCTGTGGTGTCTCTCTTTCAGCAAAATCCCTGCAAGAATTTGCCACTGTTCTCCGGAATCTAGAAGACGAGCGAATGCGCATGGTATGGACTTTGATGCTCGTAGCTCCTGAGTTAAACCTTCATCTGTATGATCCTATGTTAAAGGGGAGAGTTGGCTAGGAGTTCAGAATCGCCAAGGTGTTGGGAAAGGCCTGTCTTCTGCTCACATAGGCTGGAGAGGGAAAATGGGCTTTGGGTACATCAGCCTTGGGTCTGTTGTAAATGAGAACTGGGGAATATATTGGACTGATTTTGAAATGGGCTGACCAAGGACCCTTCATCAGATCTTGTCAAGGTTTTCAGTTCTATTACCAATGAAGTAAGTGGCCTGTGTATGAGAGGGAGAGGAGGCTAGCTGGTGACTCCTAGAGGGTGGGGTGCAAAGTAGTTATTCAAATCCCTCTTGCCTGTTTTGACCGTGGGTCAAGGTAGATAACTAGCCAGGGTTACTGGCTTTTTTGCCTGAAGGAATGGGGATGTTCATTCTTAGGCACTGAGGCTTGGCTGCATGACGGGAGCAGCAAGTCACGGTAAGCTGCGAGTCAATCAAACAGGCCCCATGTTGATAGAGCCCAGGCCAAATGATTCTTTTCGGGTTGTGGGTAGATTCTTGCTTTCCCTGAGTGCGCTGTTTTTGCTGCTGTCTAATGCAGAAGCTGCTTTAGGCTAAGTTGCAGTGCGTTTCCTTGCCCCCAGCGGTGCGATGATCTTTGGGTTTTCTTTTTGTGGAAGGAAATTGGGTCTCCTCTTGTCTCTGCAGTCTTTCTCCTTGGCTGGCTTTATGCTGTAAAGAACATTAACCACTTAAATTTTCCCATTTGGTGTCTTTGAACTCAGTTACTCTGGTGCTTGCAAGGTGTACCTAGCTGTGCACTGGGGATCCTCCAGGGCAAATGGCCTAACAGGTGCTCTCCTGGATTCTTAGACCAGTCCAAAGTCAACAGGAGATGTAGAGTGGCTGCCATTGAGGCTGGGCAGTTTTCTCAGAAAGAGTTTAACAGGTCACACTTTGTAAGTGATGCCCAGTGGACGATTTCGGGCCTTGGGATTCGTGGACTGTATCTTGGCTTTGTTACTGACCATACAATGACGTAGCTCCATATGACGGGCAAATGGCCTCCCCCTCTACGTATGTGAGTCTCGCCATTTGTGAAGTGGGGCAAGTTCCCTGTTTCTCACAGGGGAGTTAATGTTTGCCCAGTGTTTCGAGACCCTCTGATCAAAGGCAGAGTGGTTCTTTTGTTTTGTTTTTTAGATGTTTGGGCGGGTTTAAACCATTCTGCAGTGGAAATGTGAATTCTACTGGGTATAAACACATAGGAAGAGAAGATTGCTGCTCTAAAGAGTTTAACCCTAAATCGGGCAGATGCAAAACAATTAATAACCAAGTGCGTGTGAGAGTAGCCAGTGCTAGAGAAGAGACGATAATCGGTGCCTTTTTCTCATCAGATTGAGAATGCTGGTGAGGTTCTGATCACTCCACTGGAGAAGTTCCGCAAAGAGCAAATTGGTGCTGCCAAGGTGGGTCATCTTCCATGCACTGTGGCTTGACACTATTCTCTGCACATGTTCAGGACTAGAAATGCCTGGAAAGAGTAAAAATGTAGTGAAAACTTTTTCCTAGTTGTCCCTTCCGTCCTTCTGCCCTCTTCCTCCCAAAATGAAATTTGATTGAAATATGAACACAATGACCAGCTGTGTTTGAGGGAGCCAACAGGTGTGTACGTGAGAACTGTGCCATCTACTGGACGCAAACAGGTAGGAGATAATCCACGAGCTTCCAGAAGTTTCACACTTCCTGTTTAAAATTTAAATTCTTGTCTGAACATCTCTGCTGCTGAGGATGGGGCCATTCTTGGAAGACATCAAGCTCTTATTACAGTTATTTGATAGGCCTGGCCCTGTCTGAAAGCAGATAGGACAGGACGAGGACCAAGAAGCACGCAAAAAGTGAAGCAGACTTTTTTCTTCAAACCTCAAGCAAAGTTTGCATTATTTAGATGAAGTTCTCAACTGATTTTTTTCCCCTGCTCAAGATCTGTTTCCCTACACCTCATATGTGTAACAGGAAAGTGTCCAGTTTCACCCAGATATGGTCCCCTATCTTGAATATGTAACTGGAACGTATTCAGTTTTAATTTAGTGGAACTTTCTAAATAGGGCAAATCTGAAATAGATGACTACTGAGCTGGTATCTCTCATGGCTGCTTCTGAAGCACAGCTCTTGTTTTTTACCTTTCAGTCTTTTCACTGAAATGAAAATTGCAGCTGCTGCTTCTGTCTGCTGCTCTTCTGTTACTATAACAACCCATTTCTGCATGCAAGAAATATAAGCTAATGTGTATGAGCTTCATTACCTGTGTTACAGTAGCTCAGAGGAAGCCCTAGCTAGATGGGAATGCTGTTGTGTACTGTAGGGCACAATGCCCTGGTTTAGTCTGGCAATTCCTATGGTGCTTTAGGGAGAAGTCTGCAGCTTGAAGAGATGCTTCAGAAATGGGCCATTGTATATAGTTGTCAGATACTATGGAGAAGTCTGTTCTCCCCCCCAGAACAGTGCCTGAGCAGGGTGTCAGCTGTGGGTACAAAGAAGGCAAACTCCCCATGTGGTACCACACCTTGTTAATCTGTGGAGACCCACCAAGGATATGGCTCAGTGTATTGTGATGTGTCGGCATCTTATATGCATTGCTCTTTTATGTTGAGGTACTCAGTGGTGCATTGTTTCCAAAGATGGAAAGATAAAGGGCTAGGACAGAGGCACCCAAACTTTTCGGCATCACGCCTCCTTTCTGATTTTTGAGAAACCCTCACACCTCCCCACCTCTCCTTTACCATCATCCAACCCCCTTTTAACAAAAATTCAATTGTACAATTAAAAATAACCACAAATAGGTTTTCTTGATGCAAAAATATTTCGCTATGAAAATTTCACAGGATGTTTTTCTGAGGTTGTTTGAAATTGCCACGTCACTTTGGTGAAAGCAGAGGAGGATGTAAATGAACCCATAAAGAATAATCAGAAGCTCTAAGTAGGAGATTTTGAAAGCTTTAATTTTTGAGATGAGCAGGCCCAAGATAGCAGAAGGTTACATGGACAGAAATAGTAGGTATGCCAGCATGGTAGGAAGCATGCAAAAATGCCTTGACTCAAACTTGTGTGCTGTTTAGAAGCATCCGATGATAAAGGAACCTGAGGGACATGCTGTTTTCTTTTCTTGATTGTTGGTATTGTCTTATGAGACGCTGTCCTCTGTGCTCTCAAGAGTCTGGATCTGTATCCCAGCCTCTCTGTCCGGAGATCTTTCTAATAGCGCAGCTGTCGAAGAATAAATTTTACAAAAAGCACATTTTGGCTTTCATCTTCTTTTGCTGTTCCTTTTGTGGCTTGAGCTTGCCAGACACTCTCCTGTCTTTGGCTGCTAGCTTGGACTTGGCATCTTGGAAAGTCTGAACTGAGCAAGCAGGAGAACACAAAATCTTGATGACCTTTTCCCCTTCAAAATGGTCCTCTTTGGCTCACTCTGGGAGTCACACATGGATGCAAACAGCCTGTCACCTTGGGTCGGCTACTCTGAAGTGGAGGAGTGGGGGCTGCTGGGTGATTGTGGACACCTTTGGACTGATAACGTGGGCTGGCCAGTGTCCAGGGTTCTGTCACCAAGTGTGACTGGCACACTCACAAAGGGGTCACTTCTGTTACGTAAAGCAAGTGATTTGCTTGAGTAAAGTGCCTGGGTTACCAAGCTAATTTAAAGCAGGACCACTTGGATTTGTGTCGCTTCCTTCCTCCCATTTCATTCATTTTCTGGGTCCAGTTTGGCACCAAGTGCAGGATGCCTTCTATGGGTGAGGTCTTCAGCTCACAATCAGTCTGATGTGGTCTTCAGGAGTCAGTATTTTAAAACTTACAATACATCTGTCGTCTTTACTTAGTGCTTGCAGGCTTCTGTGAGCAAGGGTCCAGTGAAGGGGATGAGTATGTCGCTGAAAGTTCTTTGAATGCAACTCGCTGATACAAGTGCTGCAGGTTTATTCCCAAACAGGTTGTGTAGGTTGGGAAGAAAGGGGAAGGACATGGGGAAAGCTTATATTGAAGTTTCCATTTGAGACTCAGTCTATTTCATTGTGGTTTCAGGAAGTGTATGCATGGTTGCAATTAACTTGTTCCCTTATTGACAAGACTGAATGCCTCCAGTCCTGGGGAAAAGTGAAAGGCAGTAAGCTACTCTAAAGCTCTCTGTCTATGTTAGTTTCCTTCTGTATTGTAGCACGGTGAACTCCATGGCTCTTTGTTCTTTAGAAGTATTCCATTATTCCCTTAGTTTTAATAGAAACGTATTGGTTAAAATTCCTTTGATGTGACGGTGTTAGACTGGAACTACATTCCCTACCGGAAACTGCCCATTCACATTTAGCTGACAACAGGGAGGCTGTCTTGCTGACCAGCATTGTCTTGTTATGTTTCTTGCACTCCCCCAACCGTTCTCTTGTCTGGCACTTGGAATGGAAGCTGTTTGGGGTAGAGGCGGTCTTTGTTCTCTTTTTGAACAAAGCTAAGCACAATAGCTTGATCTGTGACTAGGACTCCTAGCTGCTGTATAATTCCGGTAATATCATTGTCTTGGTGTTGGGGTCTCCTAAAGATGTGACTGCTCTTGTTGGTTTGATGTGATATTTGTTTCTTTCTCAGGAAGCCAAGAAGAAGTATGACAAGGAGACGGAGAAGTACTGTGGCGTCTTAGAAAAGCACTTGAACTTGTCTTCTAAGAAGAAAGAGTCCCAACTTCAAGAGGTGAGAGCAAGCTCTGATTTTCAACTTCTGGCATTCTGCCATGATATCTGCGACTAGCAGGACCTACTGCGTGGCTGTGAAATGGACATGTTCATGGTGCTGGAGAAGAACAGGGTTTTCTCCAAGATACTCCCAAAAGGACTAGGTGGGAGGAAGATTTGTGGTTAAATACAAGACATCAGCAGACTTTGAGTTTTCCTCAAGGGTCTGCTACACACATCCTGTATCAACTTGGATAAATTGTTTCCCCGCTTTGTGTCCGTTTCCCAGCCTGTAAAATGGGTCCATTAATTCATTGACATTTCCAAATGGCATAAAGAGCCATTTCATTCAGATAGAAGCTATTCAATTATTAACAATTTACCATACAAAACACTAAAAACACTACCTAAGGGTATATCATCTACACTGCAAACACAACCTTCCCCTCCCCCACATGCACCCACAGTGGAGAGCATCAGAGTTCAGGTCTACAGACTGGGCTTACAGGGCTCATGCCGTGGCAGTAAAAATAGCTGAGTAGATATTCTGGCTTGGACTGGGGCTAGAGCGCTGGCTTCAGGAATATCTACACCACTGTTTTTAGTGCTGTAGCACAAGTCTGAGTCTGTAGACCAGGCTGTGTGGCTCTCCATTGCAGGATGTGGGTGGGTCTCCCCATGTAGACATACTCCTAGTCATTCCTGGGAACTCGGCACTCTCTGAGCTGGCCTAGGGTCTGGTTTTTGATCTGCCCAGGACGTTATCTGTTTATTGGCCCTAGAGAATGATTTCTGTGGGAGAGATCTTGGCTGAACCTCGTAAGTTTTTTGCGACACTGTCCTTTTATTCTGGTTTGTACAGCACCTAGCACAATGAGGTCTTGGTCCATGAGCAGGGCTGCTAGGCACTATGGTAATACAAATAATAAATAATAATTGCTTGTTTTTTTAAAAGCAAAGCCAACCAACTCCTCCCCCATAATTATATATATTTGCTCCCTGATTCATATAACTGCAGAACCCAGTTTATTAGTCTGTCCTTGTTGGGGAGCACAGATAGGCTGTGGTTATTTATTACCTCTAATATAGCGGTGTCCCCAGGCCTCAATGGTAGTTAGGGTTTGTTGATGGGTCTCCCATTGTATTAGGCTGTTAAATATTATGATGTAGTTGCTCCTTTTTCATTTTTTCACTTTATGTGCTGCATGTTCATTGCTATGCAATACTGGAGTGGGAGGATTCTGTTTTAGGAAGGGGGAAGGGAAAAAGGTAAATAGCGCATTATGCCGTTTAAACTGAATGTTCCTTGAGCACTAGGGTACCTTTCTCCAAGGCTGTCAGTAACTATTGGTATTGCTATAGTGTGACTGCAATAGATCTTCAAAGCATCTGACGATGTGGGATTTTCTCCCACAAAAGCTCATGCAATAAATAAATCGGTTGGTCTTTAAAAGTGCCACAGGACTCTGTTTGTTTTTCTGCAATAGACTAACCCGGCTACCCCTTTGGAACTGGAATGCAATAGAGCTGTTGTAGAAGATAGCTGGGAAGCAGCATTGAATACCAGTGCCATCTGGTGGAGATTATTTTTAATCTTAAACTTCCATTTGTGGGCCTGTTTCAAATAAGTGAAGAGAATTCACAGAATAAGCCCGTGCTTTCAGACTTGCTTGTCTAAAAGTAAAGCACCTTATTCCATGTTTAGGCACCCAAATAAGAGGCTCAATTTTCACAGGCATGCAGCACCCACAGCTCCTCAATTTCAAGAAATGTCATCACACAGAGGCTGTCTACACTAGAAAAGTTCAGTCGACTTTAAGTTAACTTAATAAGGTCAACTTCAACTCAATTTAAAATCAACCTTATTAAGTCAACTTAACAAAGTCAACTTAATTTTTCTAGTGTAGACATAGCCTCTTGTTGACCTTATTAAGTCGACTTAAGGTCGATTTAGGCGCTAATCCCCGTCCACACTGGCTTTAAGTTGACTTAAGGAGTCGACTTAAGGCTTAAATTGACCTAAAACTAGGTGTTAAGTTGACGTAAGGAAATGCTTAAGTCGACTTAATAAAAGCCCAGTGTGGATGTGGCTTTGCTTAGGTCAACTTAAGCGTCCTTAAGTCGACCTAAGTTGCCAGTGTAGATGCACTCAGAGGAAGTTAAGGGAGCTAAGCCTGTTTGGAAGTCACGGCGCCCAAATTGGAATGGGGCATCCTAACTCTAGGCATCCAAGTTTGAAAATTTTGGGATTGGTTCTTCATGGCATATAGAAGCTGTATAACTTATTTTCTTAGCTTCTGCATTAGGATTCTGAGGGAAGTCAGTTAGAGGAATGATAGATGCATGTTGAAAACTATACATTAGGTCAGTGGTTTTCAAACTTTTTTTCTTGGGACCCAGTGAAAAAAATCATTTATGCCCGCGACCCAACAATTATATCTTTGAGCAATGCATTCCAGTCTTTTGGCAGTGGTAGCAGGGGGTGCCACGACCCAGTGCCTGAGGTCTTGACCCAATACTGGGTCCCAACCCTAAGTTTGAAAAGCACTGCATTAGGTGGTTAGGTGGTAACATTAGAAGAGGATGTACTGTAACCTATATACTGTACCCTATTGAAAACATACAGCCTTGACCTACTAGAAGATGATAGTTCATGAGTGGGAGACCCTTCATCTTGTATCAACTTCCTCTTCCTTCCAACACACCTGGATAAATGAAATATCTACATCTATAGTTGTTATAGTAAAGGGGGATAGCGGGCAATGGAGGGCACAGCAGAGGCAAAGAAAACAATTGAGTAAATAAAGGGACTGCAATAAATTTATTTAATTTAATAATGCTTGTTCTGTACTTTGCAAAGCAAGATATAAATCGAATAGGGTTTGGAATTGGGATTCCTAATTCTGCGTCCAATTTCCTGAGGACCCTGGGCAAGTCATTTGGAGCCTGATTCTTTTTCTTTCTTCCACACCTCTCCCCAAATTTCTAGCACCTATACTTGATTTCAATGGGAATTGTGGATACTTAGGAAAATAGCCCATAGTCCTTCTGACCTCTAAATCCCAATTTGTAAAATAGGGGCAGTAATATTTAATTACTTTGCAAGGTGCTGAATGTGAGGTTTTAAGTGCTTAAATAAAGCAGGATAGTGAAAGGAGCACATCTAATTACCAAGTAACAAAGTCATTTTATATTTTGGGAGCAGACCGCATCCAGCTTCAGTCATTGGACCAAAATTGGATCCACAGAAACAAGAGAAATAGGTTCAACAGATTCTTAGGAGCAGAGCTCTCAAGGCCATCTTGATTCCTCTGCATATTGAAAAAGGGGCTTGTGTCTCACATAGGAGTGATGTACGTAGGCAGTCTTAGCTGGTGGGCAGCACAGGCAACTGCCCCGGGCCCTGCAGGCGAAGGGGCCCCACGCTGCTGCTGCTTTAAGGATTGCCCCTTTAAGGATCCCGGCAGCGTGCACATTTCACCTGTGCGCTGGCCAGGAACAGCAGAGAGGAGATCTAGAGCAGGCAGCAGCCAAGCAGAAGGGAGGCCGCAGGGGGGAAGTGGAGGGGAGGCTGCAGGGGCTGGGGTGAGAGGTGGGGATTCGGCAGGAGTGGGGGGAGGGGTGCGGGAGGAGGTTGCAGGGGTCTGGGGGAGCAGTGGGG